>WTSP01017082.1:0-177908 GCA_025331215.1 Actenoides lindsayi
TTTTTTTTTGTGTTTTCGATTTTTTTTTTGTGTTTTTTTTTTTTTTTTATTTTTTTTTTTCCGCCCCCCCCCCCCCCCCCCCACTTTCACTGACCCCAACAGGCTGTGTATCAAGCCAAAATAAGTCAGTCTTGCTTGCTTTCTTTTCCCTGGCTTGCTGCCTTATGAGAAATAGGTGTGCAGATGAACTTATGCTGTAAAGGTGTTATGCGAAGATGGATTTTAGCTAAAACACACATAGGAGAACGAATGGAAGCTATGCTGTAGAGCTATCCAAAGAGACAGATGGGATAGCATCAGTGGGAGTTTTGCCTGCAGCAGAAACAGTGCCATTGCTTCAAAGATGAGGTTGAAGGTGGTGAAGCCAAGGACAAAGAGTTTGAATACACCTGATGAGTTTCTGTAAAGGTTTTAAAAAGGCACTGCTGTTTACTTGACTGACCTTGATGAGTAGGGAAGGGGCGTGGGTAGTGCAAGGGAGTTGGATGGGGTGGCAAAGGCTTTGCTGTGGGTAGCAAATGGGTCTGCTTCTGGTGCCTGTGACAAAATTTTAATCTAGAACTAAAATTCTTTAATAGTTAGTATTGAAATTTTTAATATTATGAGAAAATATTCAGTGACAACAGGGAATATACGGAGTCTGGTTCCCTGCTGTCCCACTTTATGCTGACTGGTCTACAAAGCAAAGGAGAAATGGACGTGGGGGCCCAATAGCTAGCAACGATGAAGTGTGTGACAGCAGCAGCAGAAAGAAATGCCTCAAGTTTATGTAAAAGGCTTCTCATTTGAGGACAGAGGGAGTTTAGAAAGTGGTTAGGGAGGTTAGCCCCTCACTCCCACCCCACCCTGGGCTGCTTCAGGCCTCACCAGGTCCACTTGTGAGGGCCAGGAGCTCCAGTTGCATCAATACCCCTTTGATCTCTTGGCCACTGAGATGACTTCTTCAAGAAGCATTGGGCCAATAGGAAATGCTGTACGTGGAGACACCTGCTGTACAGGAGCACTGAGTATGTTGGCTAATGCCTACTGAAAAAAGATGACAAAATTTGTAAGGCATGATTTTAACAGCACTGGTAATGCTGGTCTGATCCATAAGCTATTCTGCTAGTCTGCCTGAAAGGCTTCTGTTATTTATCAGGCATTCTTGCCAGGGATGGTCTTTATCTCTTAGTGTTTAATGACAGTGATCTGTTATTCCTTGTAGCCTTAAAACATCTGTTTTTGCAGGGTTTGGGAAGGGAGCATGCTCCCTATCTTGCTGTGGATGCTACCTTGGCACATATAAATTACCTAGGAGGGGATGATTTGAGAGGTGTGTATGTGTGTACATATAAATGGAACATGAAAGTGCAGCAGCACTTCCGAATTGGCCATAAACAACATGCAGTGCTTCATATATGCAGAAAGGAAACCAAATGGATGTACAGCTGGTAGAAGCTGCTCAGCTCCTGGCTCTCTCTCTCTCTCACACACACACACATATATATATATAGTGTGTGAAACATTAATTAGTAGAGGCATTTTGCCTACACCTCCTCAGGTGTTTCTGATCTTTTGAAACAGCAGCCAGCACTCAACCTTTCTCCTCCATGCCATGAAGCAACTAGTGGAGTTAGCAGTGTTTTCTTTCCAGTATTTCATAGAGTACAGGCCCCCATAAGCAATTGCTTATTGCTGGAGACAGGAAGTGAAGGTTTGGCTTGGCCTGTGTGTAGAAAGCTACCTTGAAGGAGGAAATTCCTATGAGGACTCTGACATCTGTTTGGTTAGACCCCTCCTATACCACTCCACCTAGGAGTATGGAGAGCAAGTATGCTTTCAAATCAGGTTCTTCATATGAACTTGGATAATGATGGATTTTTAGAGAAATCTGAATTGCAATTCCTTATGTTCTCCTCCGAAGAGCTCTCTAATTCATAGACAATTAATCCAGCCTCTGAGTGCTCGTGAACCAAGGCCAGATTTGCAGCTCATGTAGGTGGGATCTTTCATGAAAGACACTGGTCATTGTGTCCCTTCTTGCAAACTCTTTCTTTTGCTGTCAGCTAAGGCAGGATAGAAACTTGAAGTGCCTTCACTCACCAAGGGTTTGATTAATGTTTAATTTTTCTTTTAGTGGTTCATATTTAGCCCAAATATGTAGTGATCAGGGACTTATATCCTGTGGTTGGCCCAGTGGCTTTAGCAAATGGACTCACCCAGTGGGTAGGTATCCACACCACCATAAAATATCATTGGAGCCAGCAATAATAGTATGTATGTGTACAGTCTCAACAGGGATGCCAAAAATTAGACATAGAGACAGAGTGGCTTGCACAGGTAGAGAGAGTTGTCCCCTTCAACTGTGACCGAAATGGTCACTAGTGCCACTTCTGAGAAGAAACAGTATTTCAGCTTTGAGGTCATGGGGGGCACTGGTGCTGTGGAAAGCTGGAGCTATACCTGAGAGGTTTCACCTTCCTGTCAACTCGAGGCAGCGGTTAAGTCATGGCATGAGGGATGTGTCAGGTCGATATGCATCTGTCTGTAAAGTACCTGCCAAGGTAATCCTCAGATGTGACGTGTTGTGGGACAGGAGAGGACACATGCAGTTAATTCAGGGACAGAGCCCTTTAGTAACAAGTTCCTCCACCAACAGTGCTGCCCCCAAACCTTGGCAGCCTTCTGGGTCCTTTCATGTTAGGTAGGTACATGGCTCAGTAAAAATGATTGGAGAGTGCTGTGTACTGGGTGAAGATGAAACACAAGGGAGAAATATTTCAGTCCAAGTGTATGATGAAAAGGCTGTGGCTGGTTTTGTTTGTTTGGGTTTTTTGGTGTGGTTTTGTTTTTTAAGGCTGAAGAGTCAATCTTGCAAGTTTGGGATGCTAAGCCAAAACCAAGGCAAGAGGCTGTGATTACAATCTGTCTTAAAATGCAGTAGGATGCTTTTGAGACACATAATTTACAGGATAATTAGTGTTTTCCAAAACAACAGATGTTGTACCAGGAAGGTGGTTGGGAATGGGCAGTGTTTTCTGCTGAAGATTTCCCAAGCTCAGAATCAGGCAGAATATTCCACTAGAGCTGAACGTGCTCTGCTGACCAGGGCCGGTGAAGAAGAGGGCATGGCCAGTCTGTGTTTTCAGTTAAGCAGAGGGACAGCTGGAACTGTTTCATTTTTTATTCAGCAGTGACTGAACACACAGAACCTCTACCAGGGGCTATCGATCCAGAACGGTTACTGGTGTATTGAGAGGCATCGTTTGCAGGAGCCATCTGTAGCTTCGCAGTGGCAGCTGTCAAGATGACTCCTTAGGATTCAGTAACATTTCATTAAAGACTCTCATAAATCTAATTAAAAATTGTGGAAAAGAATCAGATAACTTCTTATTTTCTCTGTCGCTTCCCCCCCCTTAATAGAGGATCTCTCCGTTGTCCCCAGAACTCATGTTTGGCCTTGCATTTGTTATTCAGCTTTTGTTTTCCTAGCCCACACTTGATTCACACATTTGCAAGAGGAGGAAACAAGCACATTCAAAAAGGAGAAAATGAGAGTAGTTTTCAATTTTTGTTTTTAATGAATCAGATGCCTTATCCAAAGCCCATTGAATTCCATGTGAGTTTTTCCTCTGACTTCAATGGGCTTTGGTTCTGGCTTTTAGCTCCCATGAAAGGTCCTGAACTGTCTGTGCTAGGGTGGCAAGGAAGCTTGGATAGACAATTACCAGAGCTCTTCTCAGCCACTGGCACAGCCAGGTTGCTAAGGAGACTTGGCCTCAGGATGGGTCCCCAAGCTCACCCCTTCCGGGGTTATTGTCTCCTCTCCCTGCCAAGGCACTCCAGTACCAGCAGAGCCACTCTTTCAGTCACAATACACTCTACTTTGGCCTCTGGCAACAGAGAAGCAATCCTGCCCTACATCTTCCCTCTGCTGGCATGCTCAATAAGCAGCCTCTATTCCTTCAGTTTTTCCATCCTTGCACACCCCACACTAGGACCAGAGTGCTGGGATCACATCTTCTGGTCTCTGTTAGCTGTGAAGCTTGGTTTTCAGTCCCTCTCTCCCACCTCTGTGCCCCAGCATCTTCACCTCATATGTTCACATCATGACTTTCCTGTCTCCCTCTGTTCTGATTTCCCTCTGTGTTGCCTGCAGCTGGTCAGGGGAAAAAAATACTGGAGATAAGGATGGGGGAGAGATGAGGCCCTTTTGTAGGAGCAACCTGTCCAGGCACTTAAACAAAAAGCCAATTCTCAGGACTCCTTGTGAAGTGTCGGGGCTGCAGTAGTCTTTTCCAGAATAGTTCTTTCAGTCACCTTTCCCTCCATCTTCTGTGGAAGGATGGGCTCTCACCCATCTGCAGGTGTCCTGCAGGGCTGGGAGCTTCCTGGGCAGGTCCTTCCATTATGCCAGTTTTCCAGAAAGTTGGCATTTTCAAAGAATCTGGGAAAGCTAGAAGTGTTCTCTCTTGGAGGAAGGTATTCAGAAGTTTTAACATTAACAGGCTAAATAATAGTTCCTTCTAAGCTATTGGGCAGGTCTCTTTGTCAGTCGTCTTTTCAGATAGCAAGTGTTTGTCTATAGCTAAGCAAACAGAATTGCTCAAGCAATTCTGAGCAGAAATGCTCAAGCCCTGGATACTTTTATGGTGGTGTAAAATTTAGATGCTTGTAGCCTTGATTATGCTATTCCTCATGTGAGCAGTCATTTGTGAAGGTAATTGACTCCTCAAATGGGGATGATGTTGGTTTTGTTTCTGAACTGCAAGTGGGAGAAAGCAAGCTGATGTCTATCTCTTAAGGTGGGATCTAGCATTAAGTGTGCTTTGTCCTTGAAAAAACCACTTTGTAAAGTTAGACTTTGGGAAGAACTAGAATAAAAGGGAAATGTAACACACTGAGATTTGTGTGTAATTATCAGCTTGGCTCAATTAGTTTCAGATCAGTACAAAGAAAATATTCATCAAGTAAAAAAATTTAAACGTGTTACATTTGCTTTTAAACACCTATTACATTTCAGTTGAATGAGAAAGATCTGTTTGAGAAAGCAGAGCATATCTATGAAAAACTTTGTAGATCTATATGTGGTTCACTAAGTAACTGATATTTATGGTAGCAAAATTGGTATCTTCTACTTGTTATCGTCTTTATGATTTACTGTTCCATGTGTTTGAAGACAGCTAATCTATGGGGTGATTTTCTGTATTATATGCTGTTGACTTGTTTTTGACACGTGTTATCAGTGGTCAGGTAGCAAAGATTTATTTACTGAGGTTCTGATTCGATTCCATATTAATGAGCATGGGGAATATTGAAATCAGTAGGGCTACAGAGCTATGAGATTGGTTGCCAACTTGTTTTGTATAAAAATATTGTTTGAGTTAAATAGAGATTTTTATGATCACTGTAGTTTAGTGATGATACTAGTTATAATTGTTAGGTAATGTAAGGTTAATGATAAAATTAGTTTCACCAGTCTTTAAGATTATTACTTTTAAGGCAACTTTGACTCTTGCTAGTCCTTGGGAAAAAAGAACACACTATTTCTATCTAATATTAGTGTCGCCCGTTGTTTGAGTGATGATATGTGCTTACAAGTGTATGGCTTGTATTTTAAATAGTGATGTAAGATTTATGAATATGGTTTTGACAGTACCTACACTTAAGCAGAGTCCTTAGATGTGTGTGGTTTGCAGAGAAATAGGAAAGATGGGATAACATCCTGAAAAGACTGTTTCCAAGAAATGATACTATACGGAATTACAGTTAGTCATTTGTAATTTGTGGAGGTTTGTCCACATTTAGTTATTTACCCCGGTGCTGAGTGTATTTCTTGTGGTCCTTGGTCTCCAGGTTTGTTATGAAACCCTGCTGAGTTTGCATCATGATGGTGATGTTCTTCTGTGCTGTTTGCCTCTGTGGGCATAGGAATACTGCCTTCTGCTAAAGTGGGGGAGTTGGCCAACACTAATCATTACTCCATATGTTGGAGGGCAACTAAAGTTTATTTTTAACACATTTACCCTTAGTAAAGAAATTTCACAAATGGCTGTACATATACAGCTATACATATGTGTGCACTTGAATTTTTATTTTTTTTAAAGGAATTTGGTACCAAGAATGTAAGAACTTTGCTTTTACTTATTTGCTTTGCTTTCTCTTTTTTGGTAGAGGCAGTGTTTGACAGCCATCAATAAAAGATTAAATCATTGATGACTATCGGGATAAACTAAACTAAACACATTTTGTGTGTTGATGCTGGCATAGTAGGAACTTTTCCAAGATGTTTCAGGCCTCGTTCTCTGGTTTGTTTAAGGGCAGAGAATAAGGTCACAAAGGAAATCAAACCCTGATGTGGAGAAATGAAACATGAGGCCTACTGACTTCTAAAAAACATTTTAAATAACATTCTCTGAGGTTTCATTTTATACTGAAGGCAGCTGTAATAAGTTTTGGAAGATGGTGTAAGGTTTCTATTAACGGGAGATTTTTGCTTGCTGCTTTTGTACCCAAATGAAGGAGCGAAGGAGATGGAATTAGTACTTATTTAGCATAAGGTGTGAAACTAAAAGTTCTCTCCAGAACGGTAAAATGCTAATTTATATGTTCTACTGTAATTTGCAAGTTAAAAAATATTGAACTGTTCCTAGATCTTTGAAAATGACACACATGATCATGAAATAATTTAGTAACTGCAACACAAAGGCACTTTTGCCACAAGTAAAATAAGACTGCTGCTTTGTAGTATGCTGCCAGCATAGCCTCAGTGGATAAATTCCCAGTAGATATTTGCTGCATGCCAAATATATTGAATTGTATAAAAGATCCCATTGTTCCATGGGCATCATTATTTGGTATTAAACTCGCAATGTTTGCTTGTGAAATAGTTTATTGGAAACTAGTACGTTTAAGAAGGAACACTTGACTTGAAATTCAGTTGATTTGGCTTGTAACATCAAAGCTTTTACATTGTGCAGCCTCTAATATATTTAGGTCTGTTGTGTTTTACTTATCTTTGAAAGGATTCCTGGAGCAGGGAAGAACAGACAGCTCGGGCTAGGGATGAGCAACGGGCGTTTTGTTTCTAGTTCCTAGGTTGAACGTATATGTAGGTCAGCATTAATTTCACATTCTTATAAAAAGAAATTAACAGAATTAAGTATGCATGCAGAAGGTGGTGAGTTCTCAGCTAGGCTGATGAAACTGCAGCTCTCTGAAGGTTTTGTGGGGAGGGTGTCAGTGTCCATCCCACTCACTGGATGATAAAATGATTTGTTAACCAGGGCTGTCATTTTGAGGACTTTGACTTCAAATGTCACATAAGACAGTTTTTGTGCTTTGCCTGCTTCACTTATCCAGCAAAAAAAGGTTGTTGGTGGCCCTGAAGGCTGGGGAGCTGGGCTCATGCCCTGCCCACCACCCAGAAGATCAGGCTTAGTGAGGGTGATGGAAAGCTGCCTTGCTGTCATAGCTGAGGACAAGGCTCCCATTGACATTTTCCCCAATGATTGTTGATAATGAATAAGATACAAAAAATGTGGACTTAGTCTTTTATATTTGAAAACTATTAAAATCCCAGTTCTGCTGCTCTCTACTTTTGCATTGCTTTCTCCTTCGCAAGTGCTGCCAGGGTAGAGATGGTGGGATGGGTTGAAGAATGGTTCCTTTGCAGTCATCTGTGCTTATTACTGGTCTAATAACAATCACACAATTCTCCCTTTTGGAATTAAATCCACCTTTATAAATTCACAAAGATAAACACACTTTTCTTTTGCACAGTTTCTTCTGTTTTGGGGTTGGGGTTTTTCTGGTTCTATTTTGAGTTTAATTATTTCATAACTAACTTTACTGTAGTTACAGGAGTGTTATCCGAGCAATATGTTGCCAGGAAGTAGTTGATAATGTTTAACAATTCCTGATTATATTCCTGTTCCAGTCCATGATCTTGATTATACAAATGTTGCATCCACAAAATTGGGCTGGGAACACTGGCTGCAGGGGCTCTTAGTACCCAGATGATACAGGGTGTTCTTGGTATATTCAGTGATGTAAGCTTGACCAAGAACACTTGATAAATGCTTAAGCAAATCCACAGAGTTGTATTGGCTCATATTAAATAAACTGCAGTTTTCCAGTGTCCTGCTTGGAATAAAAAATGAGCTGGTATTTCTGCTGCTGTGCTTGGGTAAAGCAGAGAGCAGCTATCGTGGTAGTACTGCTCAGAGCGTTCTGAAAAGTTGAGCTGCTTGGTATGTGTGTCCTGCATGAGGAGTTTCAGTACTGAGGCTTCTGCTGCTGGATTTGAGAAATTCCCTTTGGTTTCTTTTAATATGTTAATCAGTTTTAAAAATTAATCAATAATCTTTCTTCTTAATTTGTGGAGGTTTAAGTGCAATTAGAATGTTTCAAAATTCAGAGGTGCTTGCTACAATAGCTCAAAAAAAAAAATAATTGAAGATATTTTACTTAATTCTTTCTGAGTTGAACTATGAAAAACACTTAAAGTTTTTAAGCACAGCTTATGCCCTCCCCCCAAACAGCTATTCTTTATATTACAAGTGTAGTGCTCAAGTCATCTCCTTTGAACTGCAGTTTTTGTTGTACGTTTTGGCTGCAGTGTTATTTCGGAGGAGTCAGCCAACAGGCTTACAGGGCTTTTTGGCTCGAGTTCACTTACAGTTTTCTTGGCAGCTCTCCTTATTTATGCATCTTTATTTCTCTCTCACTCTCTCTTGCTCCTTCTCTCTCCCTCTCCCCTCCCCAACAGAGCGATCACCGCACAGGCCCATCCTCCAAGCTGGCCTTCCAGCAAATGCCTCTGCAGTCGTTGGAGGTGACGTCGAGTTTGTCTGCAAAGTCTACAGTGATGCTCAACCTCATATTCAGTGGATAAAACATGTAGAGAAGAATGGCAGTAAATACGGACCAGATGGACTGCCCTACCTTCAGGTTTTAAAGGTGAGGCTTTACAGATGCCGGCGATGGTGACGACTTCTTTAAAGTGCTGAATTTATTTGATATAAATCCAAGAGTTTTGAGATCTGAACTTCTTTTGAAAAGGGAAGTGTTTATGTTACAAATGAAATAATGAGTGAGATAAACGTTTGATTGTCTAAATGCTAATTGTGCAGCTTATAGACACTGTTTTACTCTTTTTTCTTTTTTTCTTTTTTTTTTTTTTTTTTTTTTACTTCCATGAAATCCTTTATCTGTGAATCTTCCAGGCATGACTTACTCAGAAAAAAATGAAAAACCTCTTAAAGAACATCATTGACATCTATGTATGGGTAGAATGTGTCCAAAACATTCCTGGGACAATCTACTCCATTTCTTTCACATTTCTTCAGCCTCTTTATTTCAAAGTAATGTGATACCTGCTGCCAAAAGCTAGTTGGCAGGATTGGTCTTTCTGGATGCCGAGCCTGCAGATATGTCCATTTTTTGCCGGTGTATCGGTGCTGTCATTGCTGTCAGCCAGCATTTCGAGTAAGCCTGGTCAAGGGGACCCCCAGGTGTTCTGAGATGGGTGGCATTGCCAAAACCCAGCACGCTGGCAGACAGGACAGCTGGCTCTGTACCATCTTGTTCCATATAGCCTGTGTACCAACCCAGGTGCTTTTTCCCCTCCTGCTGCTGTTTTCTAACTCTTCATGTGATGCTTTGGACTTAAAAAAAAAAAAACCAAACCAAAACCAACAACCACGACCACTCCCCCCCCAACACTCAATGTTTTGACGCTGGTACCTGTATGAAGTGGAAGGTGTATTCTTATGACATGTTGGTGGTGGGACCATAGACAGATTGGTATCCCTTTTGGGCAGCAGTGACATTGTTCTCCTGTGTTATTGGTCTATTCTAGCATTCGGGGATAAATAGTTCCAATGCTGAAGTGCTGACACTGTACAATGTGACAGAGGCGGACGCTGGAGAATATATTTGTAAGGTCTCCAATTATATAGGGGAGGCCAACCAGTCTGCCTGGCTCTCTGTTCTGCCAAGTATACAAGGTAACAACGTTTTTTAAAGCAAGCTGGATGTAGAAGCTGGAAAAACTGGTGCTTTGGGAGACTGCAGGCAGCTTGTAGGTTAACTCTTTGGCCTTGTGGTATATCTGTAATCCTACTTCGGTGATGCAACTGGTATTACACCAGCAGCCATGGAAAAATTCCCACAATATTCTGTGCATACCATAAGCACTGGTTCCTGATGCTGATCTTTATTCTCTGTTGTGTTTGACGTCGTCTGTGTCTGTGTGTTTATGTCCAGTTTTGTTGCTAATTCTGCATACTTTGCAGTTCACATATAGGGTAGTCGTTGAGTAATGTAATTACAACCTAATTAGAATATATTTATATATATGCTAAATGTTTACTAAAGGACCCCCTGAAGGGTAAGTCAGGTCAGTTTAGTTACTTAAAACTTCCCACATCACCTGTGACTGTGCAGGGTGGGAGGGTTTTCCAGTTATTCACCCATTATTAACTGGGAAATAACCCATCAATAGCAATAGAGACTGGCCACAATGCGACTACAATTCACAACTAAATTTACTTCAAAGTGATCTGTTAAAAATGTGTTTATTCCCTCATCACGTCTTTCAAAGTAACGTTTTTGAATGGAACAGAGGCAAAAAGCAGCAGATAATGTCTCTAAAACTCCATGACAGCGACCTTGACACTGATGCCGTGCTGTGCCCACCTTGGGACAGCTGGAAAGTTCCATGTCCAAGATTTACTCTATTTGTAGGAGTTTGGATAATCACTGATACACTGGTTAGTTTGGTGCACAATAACTTGTCAAGCCAGAGGTTTAGTGAATCTGGAAGGACACCAGGGAAAAAAAATTCTTCCAGAACTTTTTTTCAGTCTCTAAGATTTAGAAAAACATATTTTATTTCCGTCTCCCGGTTCTTGAACCTTTGGAGTCGAGTTTTTCTCCACATCTCTGAGAGCCACAACTGGTCTTTTCTGAACAAGAGCTGAGATATCTTCCACTGTGCTTCTAAGCAAACCACCAAATATTGCCAGGATTGAGATTAAAATAAGATTTGGCAACACTGCACTATGTACAGATAAGTGTAGTGTGGTAGGTGATGCAAGTACCATAGACTATTTAAGGCAGCTACTGTGTTGTGTCTTTTGGAGCAGAATTTACCTTTTTACTTTTTTTTTTTATCCTTTCAGATCATATTTTTGTAGTAAATTCTTTCCTCTGACACAAGCAACTACATGTGAAAGATCCTCCATTCTGTCCTCCTTTGTTTTCTCTTTGTTTTTTCTTGCAACTTTCTTTTATTAAAAAAGCAGAAGGAAACAACAACAACAACAAACCACAAACAAACAACAAACTAAAAGCTTTGTGGGATAATTTTTCCATGTCGTTTGATTGCATGCATGTTTAGGTGGTGAGTTTAAGTCTGGTGAAGGGTGTCGATTACTTTCTGAGGTGAGCTGGGACCTGTTGGTAAACGCCTTTTGGATGAGGGATTGTGGATGGGGAAGGAGCTTTGCATCTCTACACCTCTGCCTTCACAAAAGTGCAAAGCCCCGTGGCTCCATCTCCCTATCCACAAGAATTCTCTCAATGTCTAGCTTTTTCTCTTGCTTCCCTCTTTTGTTTTTTTTTTAGGCTGCCGGTGTTAACACCACGGACAAAGAAATTGAGGTTCTCTATATACGGAATGTAACTTTTGAGGATGCTGGGGAGTATACATGCTTGGCGGGTAATTCTATTGGGATATCCTTTCACACTGCATGGTTGACAGTTCTGCCAGGTATACACTGCTCTCTTTCTGTGGTTTTTCCTCTTTTTTTTTTTTTTTTTTATTTCTTCCCTTGTTGATTGCTGCAGAATTAGCACCGCTTCTGTCTCAGAAAAGGACTTTTACAACTATTTTCTTTTGAACACAGTTGTCTCAAGCCAATTACTTGTTTTGTCGCCTATTTGCAACTCCAAAAGCCTAATAACAAAAGAAAGAGGGGGGGGGGTTGAATGGCCATTGCACTTAACTGAAATATTTTTACATCTGTTAAACATTCTTCAGAAATGCTAAGGAGCTGCGTTTCCTTAGCACTTCAGTGAGATAACCGAAAATCAGCACATTAATCATTGTAAACTTTTTCAAAAGGAGGAAATTCAAAGTTTCTTACAAAGCTTTGGGACTAATTTAGCCACAGTTATGTAATGGTTCATTAAAATGCCTGAGCTATTCAGTGTGCTTAAATTGGCTTTTACCTATCATGCTAATCTCATGGAAATTCTGATTTTAATGCCAATGGATTGTGTACAGAAGCAGTGCCTTCCATATCTTGGGAATCGGTGCATCTTTAAACATTGCATGCTCTAAAAAAAACAAGTAGTCATTTGCTTTTACTGCAAAGCATGTTCTTGCTGTTCTGGGGTTGATGATGTTTCTGTCCTTAAAAGAAACAAACATCAATGTGCTTTATTGCCTGAAAATTGTTATCAGCTGTTAGAAGATTTAACTGTAGTTGGTTTTGACACTAGTCAAATTTTCTCATTTATAACTGTTGGCAGCTGCCTTAGGAGTTCTTTGAAAAAACATGAACCACCTGAGGTTTGCTGGGTCATCTTGTGCTTACCATTTATTAATTGTTAGTCTGAAGTAAAAGGTACAAAACCTGCATGTGCATATTGCTGAGGTTCCTATTGCAGGATTGAAATGTTCCCACTTTCTGCAGATAATTTCTTACCCTTTATTGTAATATATTGAACAAGGCAATTGCATCTCGCTCTTACATGACCACCAAGCCTGTGTGGTCTGTTGCCAAGCAGACAAAGCACTACTTATGTAGAGCTTGCCTCTGCTAGCAGTGTTTGCATTTTGCAAGTGCTTGAACAGCATTTTTTATTTTTTTTTAACCTGATTTTCTTGAATGAAATACTTTAATAAGCCTAGAAACGAGGCACAAGAAAATTTCAGCTTGAACCATGCATTGCTTGTGGAGTGACCGCTGATTGCTGTGGAATGCTGTTTATCCAGGGGGTTGAATCCCAGATAAGGGATTAGGGACAGTGTTTGCACATATAACTGTCTTGAAGATAATTTCAAAATGGTTTCAATCAGTGTAACAGCTACGTAGAAACACTCCCCCTAAAATCTAATCTCATAGACTTGTAACCACTGATGAGGTTACTTGAAATATGCGGTCCTCAGAAAGGAGGACTCATTAATTAATGTGTTGCTAGCAATTCAGCTTTTGCTTGTGTTATGCTTTTTAATCTGACACTGGGCTCTTCAGGGGACCTCAGGGGAGTTAGGCACCTGGTGTGAACTGCAGCACATTAAGCAGCGGAGCAGCCTGGTCCTCAAAATGCTTTTGAAACCCCTACTCTGAGGCTAGATAAATGACGATGGACTGATTCATCCTGCCTTTCCTCTGGGTTTTGAGATCCCAGCAAAAATTTTGGTTAAACAGGCAATGCAGACTCAAGCTCAAACATCTATTTGCAAATTTAGATACTTTTCTTTTAGGCTAGCTAACTCAGTATTTAATCTTTAGATGTGTCTTTATGTGGTCAGAATGAATTACAGAGCTTCTGAAGTTTGAGTAACAAAATGAACCTGAGTTTGGTTTGAACACTTCAGGTTTTTCTTTTCCCCTGAAGTTATGCTTGATCATACAATATTTTGACGTATATGTATCTACCTACCTAGGCAGACAGATGTGTATATATATACATACATGCACAAGCTCACACTCAATGGCAAACTGAGAAGCCAAAGCAGTGATCTGGAAAGAGGAATTACTTTCAGATTGCAAGATGGCCTAACTATTCACAGTATTCTCTGTGTCTCACAGGCACTGCAAGAATTGCTGTTATTTTATCATTTCAAGTTGTTCCAAGTGCTGTACTGAACTATGCTTGTACTGTGTGCTAACTTTGTGGCATGATTGTTCCCTCCTAAAAACTTCCAATCCAGCTCCTGAAAAAGAGAAAGAATATCCAACATCTCCAGACTACCTGGAAATAGTCATTTACTGCATAGGGGTCTTCCTAATTGCCTGCATGGTGCTGACAGTCATCCTGTGTCGCATGAAGAACACCACCAAGAAGCCTGATTTCAGCAGCCAGCCCGCTGTCCATAAGCTGACAAAGCGAATCCCTCTGCGCAGACAGGTAACAGAAAGTAGATAAAGAGTTAAAAAAACTTTTTTACCAAACGACTAAGCCAGCACATCCTTCTGATAATAATTAAGGAAAGGGGAATAAATAAGCGTTACGCCAAATTGCAGTGGGAGTGGGATTTAATCTGGCACCTAGGAGACTGGCATGGGAAAAAAAAGTGCATCTTAACATAGTAATGTGTCTCAAGGCAAGAAAATCAGGGCAGGGATGTTAGAGGAGAAATGTGAAAAGTGGAATAAGTTCTGTATTAGTCTGTTGATGGAAAAAATGTATTTAAAGTATTTTGGGGCCTGATCCCACAGCTCATTGAAGTCAATGGAAAAATTTTTACTGACTTAATGGACTTTGGAACAGAATCCTATTTAATTGTGTAGTTATAATGTTTCTAAGGTGACTGTTATTGTAGTAACTTGGTACCAGATACAGAGAGGTACTTTTCAGGAACAATTTTGAAGACTGAGGGGAGGTAATTTCATAGCCAAGCTTTCAGAAACTGCCCCAAAAATGGAAAAAAAAAAGACTGTAAAAAAGTAAAAATAGGGGAGATACTAGACTTGAGCAGTTTAACCAAGATGCTGATGCTTCTGAGTGAAGAACAAAAGCAGCTGACAGATTTAAAATCCACACACTGGCATTACATGAAATGTATTTTTACAAGTGCTTGTGGCTGGCAATGAGCATTTCTGGAGAGGGCAATACCACAAGCAACAAACCAGTTGAGCGAGTAACAGGACTTTGGCTCTGTCACAGGCCATCACTTGCCAAAACAGCCTCCATTCCCACATACTATCCTCTCCTGAAAGACTTGTTTCTTTTGAAGCTGGATTTTAATATGTTTTGATTTTTCTTGCAGTAGGTCTTTGGGTAGACCTCTGAAGCCACCAAATCCACTCCCAGATTTCAGCCCTGCGAGGTGAAGGGGTGTTGGCACCCGAGGCTCTCGTTCGCCTCATTGTTCAAAACAGGGACTGTCTGCAGAGGTTGAATCCAGGCTCTGGTCAGGGGGGTTGGATCCGAGAGTTTAGTAAGACAGGACCTAAATACAGGTCCATCAGCACCATGAATATGTTGTGCAGAATTTCTGCAGAGGTTTTTTTTTTTACGGCCTGTCTAGAATATTAATATTACTGTCGGTGTAAAACATGTACCTTAAAAGTAGTTCTTTGGTGTGGGTGTTTGAAATTTAGATGCACTATCATACAGAGTTAGGGTGGAGTTTGGTTTGGGAATTTTGAACAGTATTACTCTTTTCTGAACCCTTGTTTCATGGTTTATGAAGCTCCTTGGTTAGAAATGCTGCAGAGTAGCAATGCTTTAGCCATCTTCCTCCTAAAGAGCAGTATTTGATAAAACCTTGAGGTGGGGGACACGAACTTTGTCCAATCCTAAAAATATTTGGTTTGCTTTATGAGCAAAATTGTTAATTCTTATTTTTTCTGACCTTTACCACTTTTTGTTTTGGGTAATTTTATGACTACTTATTTGATTGGAAATCACTGGGAAGAAGAGGAACTTTTGACTCTGTACCTCTGCTCAGTTCACACATCTAGATGGCTAAAAATCTGTGTAGCTTTCTGGACAGAGAAGGCTTTTCAAATGTTGTGTGCTTAACCAGAGAGAGATACATATCAGCTCCTTGGATAAAAGACATTTATTAGATTTCTGCTTGAATATAAAGGCATCATAATGACTCAGAGATAAGTTGATGGCATAAAAAATACCTAGGGCTTGGTGTGAGCTCAGTTGTCTCAGTTGGAAATGGTTCCTTGGGGTGAGAGTGTTATTTCATTGCATGTGACAGCAGTGCCAACCACTGCCCTCTGTTTAGCTATTTATCATTAAATGATGCAATATGGACCATCTCCAAAGCTATTGTTTCCACAGAGGAAAAAAATCTCTGTCTTAGAACATGCTTGTCAGCTAGGGTTTTATGGGCTTAATTTGGTTTTCTATATTTTCTTACCAAAGCAGGCATTTTGCTTATAAAAGTGCGAATAATTTTTCAAAAACCAGAATATGTTTGAAAGTGCGAATCCTATTTCAACCCCTAAGCAAAAATTCCACTACTCTCAATTCTCCCAAGTACTGTTTTTATTAACAGGAGTTTCTCATTGAAGTGCTCTCTGCTTTCATGTCTTTGTAGAGGAAAATGTAACTACTATAAGCGTTAAAAGAAATCTGTATTTCTGTTTTGATGATTTCACTGGTCGTTTCACTGATTGATTGTATTAGCCTGGAGAGGCAGGATGAAGTGAGCTTGCTCATCAACAGTGATAATTCCTTAATTTTTTTCAGTTAGCATCTCCTTGGCCTTTAAGGTTGCAGCAGTTGTTTTGTTTCTGCATCTTTTAAAGATGGTTTTGGGTTTCAGAATTGTTGTCGCAAATCAAGAATTAAAAAATAATCTAGGAGGTGTTTTATTTAATAGATGTGTGTTTCTGGATTATTCAACTCTGTTTTGTTGTACTGCCAGGGTTGCTTTTTTGTTCCGTTTTGTTTGTATTTCAGAGGATTGTACTTAAAGCCTGGTCACTAAACCTTTATTTATCTATTGATGGCAGAAGGTTCTCCTTGGCCTTTGTTCTGTGTGTGGGAGGAATAGGGAAAGTGGCTGAGTTGTTGAGAGGATGAGTGAAAAGGAGAAGGGGAGGTGCTCATGGCAGGTAGACTCCGTGAGCTGGGCAGAAATCTGGGGCTGGGTGATGGGATTTGTTGGAATTCCAGAGAAATGAGGCTATAGATTAGGGAATACTTGATATTGTTTTCAAAGCTCTCTGCTGCTGGGTCAAGCTCCCTAAGGATATGGATATGAAAATAATCCTGGTTCACAAGGAGGTGTTTGCATGGCTGTGATGCCATCTTGTCTAAGTGGGATAAGAGTCTTGCTGAGTAACATATGGTTTGGTTTGCAGGCCTGGATTCTCGTACACTGTTTAGTCTGAGCTACTACAGGGTTTTATCATTCCCCACATGCAGGCTTTTTTTTTTTTTTTTTTTTTTTCCCCTGCCAAAATGCAGTTCTTTTCACATTCATAGGAAGGGTCATGACGAAGTCAGGAATTATCAGTTCCCTCCCCCTACAACCCTCAGCCTCACTAGGATCTGGTACTTAGTTTTGAAAACAGAAACTGCTTACAGGGAAATCCAACAGACAGTTCCTCCTCTTTATGTAAAAGCAGAGAGGGGCAGTGCTCTGTTGGCTTTAGCTGTGTTCTGCATGGATGTGCCAGCTTGCGAGGGAGTGGAAAGAAGTATTTGTAGGATTGAACATCACAAGCTGATGTGCAGTATAGGCTTTAGGCGATGGGTTTCCTGAACCAAAAGGTAGAACTTACTTTTAATAAAAAAGTTATAATTGAAACAGACAAAAAGACAGTCCCACCTCTTTAGAATTGCCCAGTCAAAGTCAAGTACAAGTGTTTGCCGCCACTAGAGCGTTTCACTAGAGCTATCGCAGTTCATCTGTTGAATTTGGACACCCTTCAGCTTGGGTGTATATACATGTCTTAAATAAGGAGGAATGATTTCTTCTGTCTAGTAATTTAAATACATGCCCATACTGTCATTGAGCCTAATCCTTCATAAAGAGATAATGAACGCATTTACGATGAACAAAGACTGATTGGTTTAAAGTAAGACTTAAGCTCACCCAGAAAAAATAGCTAATTCAAAATGATGATGGCAGCTGGAACCTGAAAATAAAAAAAAAAAAAACTGGACAGAAAAGTCATCTGGAACAAGTAAAGTAACATAGTATTTCACATAATACTGAGCTGTAAAAATATCATTAATTTTAAGGAATAGACTCTAAAATACAAAGATGAATACACAACTGTCAGTAGGATATGTTATGAGGAATTTACCTTAATACCTCTTTTGGTTTCTTGCTTTTTCCTTGGATTTCTCTAGATGGAAACCATTGACTTGCCTAGTAGTACTCCTTTGTTATTTTAAGTGTTTCAAAAGGAGTGATTTTTATGTAGGGGTGGTGCCTATGTTTTAAATGTCAGTACTTAACATTAGGAATCCTCAGCTTTCTATAGTGCATTTAACCTTGTATTGTCCTAACTCCAGTCACTCAGATGGACTGTTTCTATCAAGAGCTAATAGAATTACTTGCTAATTATATTTGTATACGTATATGCATATGACTTCAAATTAACTTTTATAGCAGAGCCTTCAAAAAGACTGACAATTGTAGGAAATCACTGCATGGCTGCTAAAATCTCACAGCACGAGTGCCAGAACTGACAGATCTAGTCCTTGGGTAATGGTATAAATCATCACTGGAGGATAATACCCCTCGTAATCAATTACAGACAATTACACACTGCTCTGCAGCTGATTTTGTCACATGGCATTTAAGGATTCCAGCAAAGATTTGTTTGTTTTTAAATGCTCCACTGCTTAGAAATGCTTGTAAAGCATTATCTTAGAGATAATTAAATACAGTGTGTTGGGTGAAGGAAAAATACATTGTTAAAATGGGGATATAATCATGCATTGGTGCCTGAGGTTTGGACACACTTCTCCTTCTGAAGTGCAGATATGGAACTAAAGATCTCTCTGAGGCTGATATTTTCTTGGTTCTGGCCTCCTAAAAGCAGAAAGGAAGCACAAACCCAGTCTTTTATGGTAGAGGTCTACCTTTCTGTTGAGGTTAACATATACCACAACAATCCTTTCAGTGTTCTGCTTAAGCCAAGCTGACTTCTGCCTTCCTTTCTCTAATTAAGCACTCAAAATACCTCCCTAGCATTGTGTCATCACTTAAAACAGGTGTCACCAACACAGGGAGTAGACCTTGAAGATGCTTAATTCACCTTCATCAGGTCTCCTTCATTGCTTCCCTGCCTCAGTTGTGCTCTGTTCCTTTATCTCTGAGAAACACATGTTGGTGAGCTGGGTCATCATCCAAGAAGTTTATGCATTTTCACTAGAAGTCCAACTGACCCAAACGTGGCCCTGGATTCGTGGCCAGAGTGTCACTGGTTCTTGAACCTGCCTGGTAAAGGATTGGAGAGCAGTGTTGCAAGTAGCAAGCTGCAGAAACACTTTCTATATGCTGTTACTTATATGTATACATGTAGACTAAAGTTGACAATGTCTACTGATCTTGGAGTAGGTGGGGTTTGCCTCATTGTATTACAGTGCACTTTAAGGCAATGAAAAAAGATGCTTAAGGGGTGAGTTCAAAGGTTAATTCTTTGCTATTGCAGAGAAGGTGAAAGGCCATTTTGAAATAGAAAATCTCCTCCAACCGCAAGCCAGCCTGGATTGGCTTCATCTTTTCTGGAGCAGATTTTTATAGCCCTTGAGCTCCTGTAACTCCTTGTACTGCTCCAATTAATCAATCAGAAGAATATTCCCTGGGAGTACAGTCCATTTTTCTTCTTCCAGACACTTGAGTAGTTCCTCTGGATTTCTCATCATTCCTATCCACGTTAATGCACTTAGGTTACCTACAGCATCTCCGGCCAATCACCCAGTTATTGTGTGATGTAAACATGTGCAATAGTGTTAAAAGGGAAACTGGCAGAGTCTTTCACCTGTTTTTGCTATACATTATTACTATTTAACTTCTGTGTTTGAAATGTATCACCAGAGTATTTCACTTTATTGCAAGTTTACATTTATAGGTTTTAACCATTTTAAGACTGCTGACTTTGGAGTGTAAGAGCTAGCAAAAAGATGAAACTCTGGCAGAGATCTGAACAGTGTCTGACACAAATATTGTATTCATGTTAAAAAAAAAGAGACCAGAACGTTTTGGGCCATTTCAGATACACAAGGGATATTGTCTAGATTTTGCGGCTTCACTTTCATGCCATGGAACTGATGTTCCATGACAGAGGTAGTTATTCTGATGCTCCAGGTTTTCGACTTGGGCAGGGTCCCAGCCATGCTGGCCAAGAAGCACCTCCTGCTGCCTTATGTGAGGACAGGTACCAGCAATGGCATTGTGGAACACCTTGGCCATCGGATTTGGGCCTGCCCAAGACTGTCGTGGCCTGAAGAAGAAGAATTTGCACTTGAGGGGAAGACTGGCAACACAAGCCAGTGTTGTGTGTTCGTATTCAGTTGAAACTCTGAGTTCAGTAGACACCAGGCTGGAGGAAGGAGCCTTATGAAAGATACATCATTGACACCACAGGAAGTTCTGTTGCATGGATGGGAATAGCTGCCTCCCTTTTCAAAGCAGTTATCGTCAAGGACCTTTGATGCTCTAAGAAAAATATATTGCTGTTGAGGCTGATGAGAAATTGTACTCCAAAGTGAATTACATTTCAAAGCGTTGGACATTATGAATTATTTTTATGAGCTCTTCTCCACTTTGCCCACAGACTCTTTAATTAAGGATGTAGTTAACTGAAAACTGCAGTATCCCCCAATTATTATGATGCTCTTTGATGTTTTCAATATTGAATGCTCAGAAAATATGTGAGAGAATCCAGCATGTCCTACTCAGCAATATGCATGTGATCTTGATCATTGATGCTGAGGAAAAATATGTGAGCCTTAGCAAAAAATACCATTTTTAAATTAAAAACTGCAAATGTTGGTTTAATAGTAATACAAAAAAATAGTAAATTTTGTGCTGATATCGGAAAAGAAAATATGACAGGGACAACTAGTGCTTAGTGGTAACCTGTGCTCACAGTTCAAGCTGCCCAGTCAAATATCTGAGGTAGTGATATAAGCACTCCCCATTGATTAAAAAAATACTAATTTGATAAACAAAAAGAGGGAAAAGTTAATTTAATTTATCTTCTGAGTGAATGTATTTAAAACTTACATGGTTTTTGACCTCTGAGACAGACTTACAGCCTTGGCAGCAATTAGAGCCAGTGTTGCTCTTACAAGAGAATGTAGATGTGTGAGAATAGTGCACCAGAAACAAGCCTGTAGATTAAGCCACTTTCTAATACCACCGTTCTGAGCTGGCTTGGTTATCAGGTCCTGCTGTTTTTCACCTATTGGGTCAAGATTACATCTCCACCTTTTTTTTTTCCCTTTTTGCATCTTGTATTGCAACAACAGGTGTCAGCTGACTCAAGCTCCTCCATGAATTCCAACACACCTCTGGTGAGGATAACTACTCGCCTCTCCTCTACTGCTGATGCCCCCATGCTGGCAGGAGTCTCGGAATATGAATTGCCAGAAGACCCAAAATGGGAGTTTCCACGAGATAAGTACGTAGCCTGTTTCCTTTAGCACTACCTGTGCACATATGAATAACATGACATATTATGGGAGGAAGTGTCTTTCCTTAATGTCTCCCAGGGTTTCTTTAGTTAAAAGAAAATCTCAATTACCTGATTCCTCTCTGAAGACCCAAGATTCAATTCTATTATCTGGTATCGGTTTGTTTAAATAGAAACTAAATTTTTTCTGTCATTCTGATTTTCAGATTTCTTGTAGGTTTTCAGATACTCTGCTGAAATGTAACTCTTCCATTAGGAAAAGAATGAATTTGAAATGTGATTTCTAAATATATGTGATCTAGACTGGGAGAGATCACAGAATGTTTGGGGTTAGAAGGGACCTCAAAAGATCATCTAGTCCAACCCCCCTGCCAGAGCAGGATCACCTAGAGCAGGTCACACAGGAATGTATCCAGGTGGGTTTTGACTGTCTCCAGAGAAGGAGACTCCACAACCTCCCTGGGCAGCCTGTTCCAGTGTTCTGTCACACTCACTGTGAAAAAGTTTCATGTTTACATGGAACCTCCTGTGTTCCAGCTTGCACCCGTTGCTCCTTGTCCTATCATTGGATGTCACTGAGAAGAGCCTGGCTTCATCCTCCTGACACTCACTTTTAATATATTTATAAATATTAATGAGGTCACCCCTCAGTCTCCTCCAAGCTAAAGAGACCCAGCTCTCTCAGCATTTCCTCATAAGGGAGATGCTCCACTCTCTTCATCATCTTTGTGGCTCTTCACTGGACTCTTTCAAGAAGCTCCCTGTCCTTCTTCCCAGAACTGGACACAATATTCCAAATGCAGTCTCACCAGGGCAGAGTAGAGCGGGAGGAGAACCTCTCTTGACCTATTAACAACACCTTTTCTAATACACCCCAGGATGCCATTGGCCTTCTTTGCCATGAGGGCACATTGCTGGCTCATGGGCATCCTGCTGTCCATGATGATCCCCAGGTCCCTTTCCCCTGTGCTGCTTTCCAACAGTTCAGTCCCAAACCTATACTGGTACATGGGGTTATTCTTTCCCAGATGCAAGACTCTACACTTGCCTTTGTTTATATTTCATTAAATCTCTCCCCACCCAACTCTCCAGCCTGTCCAGGTCTCTCTGGATGGCAGCACAGGCTTCTGGTGCATCAGCCACTCCTCCCAGTTTTGTGTCGTCAGCAAACTTGCTGACTGTGCACTCTGTTCCCTCATCCAGGTAGTTGATGGATATATTGAATAGTACTGGTCCCAGTACCAACCCTTGAGGGTCTCCACTAGATACAGGCCTCCAACTAGACTCTGTCCCATTGACCACAACACTCTGCAACCAGGGCCTGTAATTGCGAGGCTGGTATTGGCTGCCTGTAGAAGGCCTCATCAAAGTCCTTGGCCTCATCAGGTGGCCTGTAGTAGACACCTACACCAGTATCACCCATGCCAGCCCGCCCCTTAATTTGCCCCCACAGACTCTCAGCTCGTTCCTCATCTGCCCCTGGACAGAATTCAGTACATTCCAGATATCCACATACAAGCACTGTTGAAGGGCAGTTGAGTTTACTCCAAGCAATACCTCTACATTAAAATGTGTTTCTTAGATGTTTACTTAGTTGGTTAATATTTATAAAATAGGTGATTCAGTATCATGCAGGAGGTAAAGAAACTCTAAAACATGCTATTCAACAATCTTTTCTTTCTGTCAGGGCTCTGAGTAGGATTTTGTCTTGACTTTGTGTAGCCTGTATTAATGGAGATGACGATTTTTGATTTAGGGAGGTATTTTGCATAGCATGTGCATATGCATACAACTTCTGTGGCTTTGAATATTAGGTTTCAGGCAGAGCGTGCTGAGTTTTGCTATATGCAAATTCATATGGCTACATAATATTTTCTTCAAAGTCTGACTAACGTGCAAAATGAGCTCCTGAATAATCTGATTAAAGCTGTAACCATACTTCTTAATAAAAAAATAAAAAGACATGTAAAACAGAGATAATGTTAACACAGGTAAAGCCATGATTAATCCATTAACGTTGCTACTAACTTTAAGGAGTGTCTCTCAAGGTGGCTTTGAGAGAATAGCACCTTTTGTGATGAACAGTTCTCTTTGAAAATTCAGGGTTGTAACTTTTGGATAGGAGAGCTGTAATTTTGAACTTTCTGACAACTGTTCTGGAAATTATTTTAATGATGTAGCTGAAAACTAGTGTAAAATGCTGTAATTGCCACCTGCAGTATTCTAGTCAACAGTGGGGGCCTGTATATGTGCTTCTGTCAGCCCATACCCTGGAGGGATACACTAAATGCGGAAAATTTTAGAGTGCTAAACATTTAAAAACAGCGTTCAGCACAAATGTAGGTGGAGCAGATTTGCAATGAAAGGAGGCTATTTAGAGGCAGTTTATTAGGTTGGGGGGCAGGAGGCACACAATGAGGGGTTTGTTACTCTAGTCCTAGCAGGGCAATAGCACATAAATTAAGCAGTTTCCAATGCAAATGTTTGTTCTCTGCCAAGATCCTAAATTCAATTTTAGTTCTGGAGAAAACGCAGGATGACCTCAGCATAGCATATGCTGCCCTTCAGTCTTTGCACCTTTTCAAACTCACGTTTGCTTTAGAAACCAATCCAAAACAGCTTGAGGAAGTCTCACTGAGGTAAAGACCACATTTGGTAAGAAGTTTGTGGGCTGCCCTCGGGAGAAACCACCATCACTTCTGTCTTGTGCCTGAGCAGATAAGCAGGGTTTTCAAACTACTTAGCCCTGGTCTAACCACTCTTCTGTTGATGGTGTGACAAACTGTCCTTGTCTTTCATGGGGGAACACAGAAGCCCATGCTTTTAAGAATGAGTCCCTATGTATATCATATCTGTGAATCCTGCTTTTGACCCTGGAAAGCCAAAACCTTAAGAATTCAGATATGAAAATGCTTATCAATTCTGGCCCCTACACTGGATAACGTTACAAGCATCAAACTTACTTCCCTGATTTCTGCCATGGCACTGCTGCTGGATGTTAGATTATATTCTCTGCAAGTAAAGGAGCCCAAATCTGGCCCTTAAGCACTTCAGCTGAAATCAAAAAAGATGTTGCCTAGAGGCTTTGCAGTTTCTTTTTTGTTTTATCTCTTTATCCTCATAAAGTTGACATCGACGTCTCTGTGTCTGTTACAGCTGAGCAGGTTTTGCAACCAGGTATACGCTCCCCAAAACACATCTTTGCATAGCCCACGTAACAAGTGCTCTTTTTAAAAGGTTTCTTACATTGATACTGTGATTATAACTGAATCCTGGTTTCTCCCAGTCTCTGCTTCTTGCTCTCTGAGCAGAGCCTGGGTGCTGCAGTCAGGAGGCATCTTCTGTTACCCTCATACATGACATTTGTGGCAGCAAAGAGCCCACAGCTGAGAAACAGCCTCAGTGCTAGACCCAGCTGTGGACAACCAAAACATCCCATCTCACTCCTTAAAGGGTCAAAGCACTGGGGTGTCAGAGGCCGTCAGAAGAGCATCTGGCTGTGATTGGGGAGGCCGTGGAGAAGACGGCTGGTCAGGGTTGCTCCGATTTGCTAAGTGCTTTGTCCTGGGGAGGTGCTGCCTTTGTGCCGCTGATTGTGGGGCCTGTCAGGACAATGGTTGCCCCTGCAGGACCCACACTGGGATCCACACCAGGACTTGCCACAGAAGCTCGGAGCCAGTGGCAGCGGTGACCGCGATGGCTCCTGGCAGCTGTTCAAGGCGGGTGATCGTTGCGGGTGCCTTTACCCGCTCAGGCTCTCACAGCAGTAACTCCTCCCAAGCTTTTTGCAGCACTCGAGTCACCAGCCTGTTTTCACTTCCCCTTCTCTTGCCTTCATCTTCCCTCGTCTCTCCCACAAGAAGGCAGCTGCCTGGCTGCCCCATCAGCCACACAAAAAAGAAATGGGTGTGATAATTACCTACAACTGCACCCAAACACTTGGGTGTCTACTGACTTGCTGTCTCTGTCCTGTCTAATGCCGTCAGTGCAAGAGATCATTAGGCAAATGTTCAGAGCCCAGGTCCCCAAACAGAAAGCAAGAATATGAATTTTGAGTTAAAATGAAGCTTCCTGAAAGCACGTTTGATTTTTCCTTTTTGTTTGCACTTTGCTGTTATATCACAGGAGTTAATAATATTTAAAACATCCCCTTGCTCTTAATGCCACCCGTTATCACACAGATCATCAGCTGCCTGGAAGCAACCTCGTGGCAGCACACACAAAGAAACTTTTATCTCCTTGCAGTCAACGTGGAAAAAGATGATGATGGGCTATGTAACAATGACAGGCGAAGCTTGCATGCTGCTGTCTGCTCCTGAATTTCAGTTGCAGTCTGATGCCTTTTGAAAGCTCTGCCCCTCCACGCTGTGTCTCACCGCTAGCCGTCAAGTACAGCTTCTTATTACAAGGAGAGAAAGAGCTTAAAAGCTGGGCTTAGCAACTGATCTGCCCTTCTGAGGTGCTCGCTACACCATCTCTAAGAAAACACACTGCAGCGCGCATGAAAACCGATGCGTACCCAGAGTGTCATTAGTTCCATGTGATAAATGCTTTGTGCTACAGCAAGTTGTTGAAAGGTTTTTATATTTAGCCCTGGAATTTCACTGGCTGTGTCCCTCCACCAGATGCTGCGTGTTAATCTCCTGTTTACACCCCTAGGCTGACGCTGGGTAAGCCCCTGGGAGAAGGTTGCTTTGGGCAAGTCGTCATGGCCGAAGCAGTGGGGATTGACAAAGACAGGCCAAAAGAAGCGGTGACTGTGGCAGTGAAGATGTTGAAAGGTAAGAAAATTGGGTGATTAGGGATTGGAATGGGTGATACGGCAGTTCTCATCCACAAAAAGTTTCTTTTGTGGCATCTGAACTCTGTCATTGTGGGGGGGGTCAAAGAGCACATAGCTGACCTCAGACTTCAGCAGTTTGGGGTGTAAATCTGTGCCCTTGACAGCCTGTTTATCTTGAGCAGTGAGTATTTAGGAGCCGGGAGATATATTAGCCTGGTGTGGGTCTCTCTGCTTTTAGTTTAGTTCATGTCAGAGGCTGTCCATGTGTAGATCCCAGGCCATTCAGTCCAGGTCGTTGGTGCCTATTTATTTTCAATTTAATTGTAAGGTTAGTTTTCAAGAAAGGCATAGTTATTGGAGGTTTGATAGCTAAGGACAGCTTTTTTACATCTGATGTTACTGTGTTACATCTTAACATATAAAAGGGGGTGAGTCTGTCAAAGAGGTCGAGACTTTTTTGTTAGGACGTAACATATGATTTTTTATAATGCACAGTGTATTCTGCATTTTGAGGCACACATGTTTTATACCAGCTGGTGAGCCGTGGTGAATTTTGGGCTGGCACACTAGAAAATATGAACTGAACTTGTGTCTTGTACAGATGATGCTACAGAAAAAGATCTGTCTGACCTGGTGTCAGAGATGGAGATGATGAAGATGATTGGGAAGCATAAAAATATCATCAATCTCCTTGGAGCCTGTACCCAGGATGGTGAGTATAGAAAAGAAAGTGAACCAGGACTTTCCAACAGGTCTGTGAAAGCCTCATTAATCATAATTTTTCAAGAGTTTTTTAAGGAAGCAGTCATGCCGTGGTGGGATTTTTAGATATTTCCCCAGCTTAGCAGCAATATTTTAACTTCTGTCTCTCATTATACTTGCAGCTTTAATATGAGAAAAGGTACTATATCATATGAAAACTCTCTAATCCCTTGCCGTAGGGGAAAAAAAAAGACATTTTACAGGGGCTTTACCTCTGCCTGTTGTTCTGAATTGTCAGTCCTGCTTTAGTGGAACTTGTATCCCATGAATTTGAAATGAGCACTTATAGTCTCTAAAGACCACAGTGTTTTTATTAAAAGATAATTACGTAATGTAAAATGATGCAGAATGGCATAAAAGTTTGGAAATTAAAAAAATCTCAAGAAGCACTTTCCCCTTGTTTGAGATCTCATGGCATTTTTTGATTGAAAATGCTTGCTTTCAGTACATGGCATGGTCTGGAAGGAATAGGTATTGGCTCAGTGTGTAGGTAACTTCACCCACTAATTGTAGCTCTGCCACTATCCTGCTGTGGAGCTTTGGACCAATCACTTTGCCAGGTCCAGACCTCCTTTTCTTTCAAGTTGTGCTTACTGATTTCGCAGTTAAATGAACTGAATCAAAAAGTGTTTATTTATAAAAGGCTAGAAGCTTCTTTACATAAAAATATTTTAACCTTCAATCGTACTCCAGTTTCACACGGTTTTGTTTATCCAAAGGTCCATTGTACGTGATAGTAGAATATGCTTCCAAAGGAAACCTGCGTGAGTACCTACGAGCCCGCCGCCCCCCAGGGATGGAGTACTCGTTTGATATTAACAGGGTGCCAGAAGAGCAGATGACATTCAAGGACTTAGTATCATGCACCTACCAGTTGGCAAGAGGCATGGAGTACCTGGCTTCACAAAAAGTAGGTGGAACTCAGGAAGTACTCTACAAAGCACGTGCTTTGTATTTGTTTGACTCTGGTTTTGTCGTTTAGTTTTATTCTTATGTTGTTTGTGTTCAAGAATTTGCTGGGAGAAGGACCTTTCTGAAACACGTTGCATAATCCATACTCTTGAAAATCAATGGGAAAATTCAAGCATTTAGTTTTTCATCTCTGTTTAGCAATATTGCTAAAATGAGGCTCATTTAAAGTAATGGCTCATTTAAAGTAAATATTGTGTGCATATCTGCACTTTGGATTCATAAGAACAGGTGGTCACTTGATTACACAAGTCACATTACTCCACCCAGGAGACCATAGGCACCATTTGCCTTCTGTTTCCAGTCAAATCGACCAAATCAGCTCACATAGTGATATAAAATAAATTAATTCCGTTAGTGAAAGGATTTACAGAATGATAACAGACAGACTTGAGAAGACCACAAGAGGCCAGGGCAAAAATTGTGAACAGAAGGAGCAGAAATAAATTGAGTGAATTAGTCACTTAAATTAGATGCTTTACTTAAAACTGGTGTTTCTAAGGAGAGCAAGTTTGTTGGAGGAAATTGTTTATCCTTTCAGGTCCCTAGACTCTTATTTCTTCAGCTTTTCATCATCCTTTTTTTTTTTAACTAGGAATTTGATTAAATTATAGTTATGAAACCCTAAATAGCCCTGTGTAACAGACTCTGTAAACATGTTGTGGCTTGGTGGACAAGCAATCATGAATACACTGGCTGGTGTTGGGACCCAATGTCAAACCAGATATTGATGCTAAGCACTTCCTGCAAAGTATGGAGTGGTTACTGAGATTTACACTGATTTTCAGTCATGTCCACTCCCAAGCAGGGAGCTGTTTTTAACTGAAGACCAGAGCTGAGCGTAAACCTCCATTCCTGTTGTGTGGAGTCATGATTTGTTTTATGGCTTTGCTGCACTTGCAGAGGTTAGAGGGAATGAAGATCTAATTTTGCTTTTATCCTTTTGTTTTGAAATAATAATTCTCAGCACAGTAGTGGAGACAGGGAGACAGGCATGACACCAAGACAAAACCCTCCTAATGAAGTAAGCCTGACTGTTGTATTAGGTAAAGCACCTTAGGATATCTCTTTCTAAGATTAATGAAACATTTGCCTGGCAACAAGCCATGTCCCAAGAAAACAGAACTGTTGTGAAAAGAAAAAACAAATCTTTTGATTGGCAAATCTTGAGAGCAAGCATCTGCCTGAGAAGCTGAGAAGTGCTGATGTAGGACGCTGCCAAGAAGGTGTGCACTTGCACAGTTGAGCGCAGCAGAGCCATTTCATCCTCCATCCAGTTCCTTCACAAAAACACTTGATCAGCCCTGAGCCAAACTTGACAGAATGTGAGGCATTGCACAAGGCAGAGGGAAAACAAAGGCAGCACATAGTCAAACTGAGCATTCCGGTTCTCCACTGGTTCTTCTATCCCACCATTTCTGTTTGTATTTCACCAGTTCTTTTCCCCTTAGGGATCCATTTACTTGAGCTGGAATAATAAGAGAGCTGGTCTTCTCACAGTATTTCTATCATGCAAGAACTGTGAGAAGGCCAGTGTTCGTGGTATTTACATGCAATAAATGCCTCATTGAGACAGGAGAAAAACCCACCAAACCAAACAAACCAACCAAACAATAACAACAACAACCAAAAAACCCAACCACAAAACACAAAAACAAAAACACACACACAAAAAAAGCAAACCACAAAACAAACCCAAACCAAAAAAACTCAACCAAACCAAAAAAAAAACAACAAAAAAACCAAACAAAGCATAAAGAAGATTTTTAGGTGCCTACTTATTGCCTTACAAGCAATTGTACATTGGAAATGGGATGTTGTTCCTAAGTTGGATGGATGCTTTTTAAAATTCTGTTAATGTGTCTCCTATGTTGTTCCAGTACTGTGCAAGAATAACAGGGGAGCTCTGGGTACGGGGACTGGTCCAGATCATTTCAAAGAGACAGAAAATCATTAGGGTCAGAGGGTTGGCTATGAAACCTGTCAGATACGGAGATCAGTAATGGAACCATTTTGAAGATAGGAAGAGTGTCAGCTGTAAAACTGTAGGGCATGAGAAAGCAGAAATATACTGACAGAAGGTAACAGGGTTTGAATCCTTTGAAGTATTCACTCAGAGGTGTTATGCACCATTTGAGATGTTCTATGGTACCCTCAGCCTGATGCTCTGGAAAGGCACTGGTCTGCTATAGATCTGTGTCATCCCTGGTAGTCTCATCAGATTGCCTTGCATATCACAAGGAGTCTCAGATGACAATATGTTCTTCTTTTTAGGCAACTGAATCGAGTTCCTAGTGTCTTGGAGGATGTTCGTGTAAGGTTTGAGAACAGGGACAGAGAAGTAGGAAGGCTGGGCTATGTTTCTGCTTTTGTAGCACTGCTGATGCTGAATTAGAAGACTGATTTGATGCTGAAAGCAAGTCCTGTTGTCTGGTTCTGCACACACGAAGGCATTGCTGGAGTAGATTTTTCCTGCCAGTTCCTCATGACTAACCCAGTGAGGAGCAGAAGCTTTGTAGGCTCCTTTTAGCCATGCAGGATAAGAGATCTCAGAAAATTGCTGGGGCAAGTTATGATGCAAGAGAGAGATTGGCTGTTGTACAGATTTTTGTAGTGGTTCAGTCCAGCATGTCTATGCAGATGCTGATATAAAGATGACAACATGAAGAGTAATCCAAAACTGAGGAGGAAAAAACCAAAAGAAAGGGTATTTAACTTGAAAAGAAGTAGAATATCCTGGGGGTATTCCAAATGCAATGATTCTTAATATACCTCTGCTGCCATCAGCCCTAATGCTGCTTAAACACAGGAGTAATATCCAGCACAGTCACAACATTTTTTCAGCATCAAGAATCAGTTGCAAGTCTTCAGGACAATGGTGACATGCATGGAAAATCTCTGACGAGATAACATTTTTAGTTTCAGTATCAAAGCCATTTCGAAAAGCAAACAGCCCTGCCCGGACTGGGTTATTTTGGGGTTTTGGGTTGCTTTGGTTTTGGTTTCTTTGTTAATTAAATTGTTCTAGTCCCATGGTTGAAGTAAATGCACACACCCTAGACTTCTAGTTTAAAATTATATTATGTGGATTTATTAAGATCTTTTATATTAAAAATGATTGCACTGATCCAGACTGTCGGGCTTTAGCTCTGGTGAGATATAATTTAAGAGGAGCAACTTAATAAAATGCTCATTAACATTATATGTAATGAGAGAGCTGCAATACCTGTACCTGGGCACACGTAATGGAGACTGAATCACAAACAGAGTGGCAAAGTATGGGTCACCACCCAAACTTTCAGCCTTAGCAAAGTGTAAGTCTTAAACAAACCAGGCTTTTCTAAGAGGCTTCTTGGGACTGTTCAACTTGGAAATACCATCTGAGGGGATGGATTATAGTAATTAAGACAATCGTATTTCCCAGGCTTGTGGTAAATGTGTGTCTTTCCCACCTTGTGATTTAGGTTAAAATCTGTAAAGAAGACTTAGTTATAGTGTAGAAATAATTCCACTTTTACATCAGTTTATTTCAGTGGACCTTTTTTTTATTTCTTTTCTTTCCAGTGTATCCATCGAGACTTGGCTGCAAGAAATGTTTTGGTAACTGAAAATAATGTCATGAAAATAGCAGACTTTGGTTTAGCCAGAGACATCAACAATATAGATTATTATAAAAAGACTACTAATGTAAGTGGATGGTGTTTTCTTTCAATGATTCACTTCAAAACTATGGTTAGAAACTTTATGGACTTTCTTGTACAGCAGCCTCACTTTTCATTGCAGCTAGAAAGCAGGGATCGAGAATATAAGCATTTCTGTCCCCTCTTACAGTGACAGTTAGTTAAAAACATAGCCAAAGAGGCTGTATGTTGTATGATTTATTAGAAATGCTAAAATACGAGAAACGTTTTTTTTGTGCGACCCTGACTCCAGTTACTTGAAATAAGTGGAAATATTCCTGCTGATTCCAGCTCATTTGGTACCAAACCTAGGATCTTGAAAAACTCTGTAAACAGTGCTAGCAGTAATCACAATGAAAATCCTGTTTGTGTGGTACGGCTTTATGCCTTTTGCCTACATTTACCTTGTTATATGTACAAGTTACGGTGGTAGTACCAAAGTGGGTATAGGGGTTGAAAAAAGTTGATTTTTATGCCCCACTCTGTCACCATTTTGCTGTTCAATCTGTACCAAAACAAGAAGATAAAATGTTTCAGAGGTACTTGTGGCTGCTTAGTTTGAACAGCTTACCCCTCCCTCTCAGGGGATCTCGTGAAATCCTGACAAACTACACTTGGGTTTTGCTGGGAGCTGTGCAGAACTCCATCAGTTCTACAGACTTTAATATTTTGTACAAATACTAATTTTTATTAACAGTCACGTTAAGTGGCTTATCTATGAAAATCAAGAGCTAAGTGATTAATGGCATTTTAATGGGAATATCTGCCTACTTCTAAAAGACAGAGCAACTAGGTATGGGTATGTCAGTGCTGGAGAGACTTGAACCTTCTTCATATCAAATGTAGGGGCTCTGAGCAGGGCAGACTGCACGCAAAGCAACAGGCAGTTGCGACTGTGAGCTTTGGGTCACTGCAAAAGGTGGAACAGGAAAACAAAATTATTGGGTTTAGTGGTCAACCTATTTTTGTGGGCAGGCCTATTTTTTCAGAGGATTATCAATTGTTAATTTTGACCTGCTTATCCTGTCATTCCCCTAGCAAGGAGTCTGGGAATTTTTTTGGGAGCCCTCAATGCTTTTGATTTTATTTTCAATGCTTATATCGATTTTTTTTTTTTCCCCACTTAGACCATTTCGCTATTTTTCTCATAAAAACTTTCGAGGTTAAATTCTGTGCCTGTTTGCATTAGCAGGCTATGATAATTGATCAGTCTTATTAAAAAATTGGTGTTGAAATCATCCTGTAAATTGCTATCATTTTAATTTTTCTTCCCTTCCCCTTCAAACTGACAGGGACGGCTTCCAGTAAAGTGGATGGCTCCAGAAGCTCTGTTTGACAGAGTTTACACGCATCAAAGTGATGTGTAAGTGGCCTTATCTGAATGGGATTTTTGGGGGGGAGTAGGAAGGAGGATTGTTTTGTTTTGTATATGGTGATGTTTGGGATATTTTAAATGTGTTTTCCTGTTGTCCTTTACCTTTAAGCGTTTTCATTCTGTTTCACATGTTAATAGATGGAAAAGGACTTGCCCTTAGAAAGTGAGGATTTTATGGTAGACTGCTAACCAGTGCTCTGTTACTAATCTGCCCAGCTTCAAAGCACATGAAAGGTGGAAAATGCTAACCTCCTTCTGTCAGTGCGGAAGTTTCCCCCCTTGAACTTATTTACGGATGTGCAGCTACAAAGAGTCTATCTAATTTGCTTGGCTTTTGACATACTCTGGACTTCCTTCGGGTTTAAAAAAAGCAAAGAAAAAAAGAGAGAGAGAGAAAAAAGAAAGTTCCTGAAAACTTCTTATAAAAATTTGTGCTAAGATTAGGTATAATAAAACACAGGCTGCATATACTGGAAAAGTTTCTCAGATTTTCAGAAGTGTTTTACTTCCCAGCAGTACTTCACATGTAGTACGAAATCATTGGACTCTGACACTTCAAAATCTTTTAATGTGTGCACAGAGTCATTGGCTGATGCAACAGCTCAGGATTTATTCTGCTTCCTATTGCAGTTTCCTAAGCCCATCTACAGTACTCGTGTGCATTGTGCTTGAAGTAGATGTGTTTTGGTTTTTTTTAATGCAATGCAGATGAAGATCTTATGGTTTTTATTTCTCCGAGAGAAGCTGTTAACTGTAATGGGTTGGATGTTTCCCAGCACAGGTGTAAAGGTTACACATGTCAGTGCAGGGTTAAAAAGAACAAGGACAGAGTGGAGAAAATAAGAGGTTATCTCCTATTTCTTGGATCTGGATGCACTTCCCTGGGTTCTGTGAATGCAGAAAAGCATTTACTGAGGCTTTTCCTGCAATCTTTGCATTATTTATGAGGGAAACTATATACACAGGTTAAGGGCGGATCAAACTTCTGTTTTAAAATAACATCTTGGCAAAATATTTAAGTGAATGTGAAGTAAATGACTTCACTGGTTCAGGACTGAAAGTCAGTCTGAGCAACTCAGCAGCCAGGGAGCACGAGGATTTCAGTGCTGGAACTTGGAGACTCTTAGCCCCATGGCAGCTTTTAGACAGCTAAAGATAATATTATTGTAAGTTTGTGCAAACAGTTTACTAAAATACACTGCTGCAAAGCTGGGAGAGCTACAGAGAAGTTCAGGAGCCAGTGCAAGCTGTGTGTTGTTGCTCACCTGGCAAAGCTGCCTGCCAAAGAGCCCTAGGTTGCCAGCCGAGGCGTGATGAGGCAGGTTATGAAGGAGGTGGCAAGCAAGCAGGAAAGCTGGCTTCAAATTATCCTCCATTTCCTAACAAAAATTAATTAAAAAAAAAAAAAAGAGCAGAATGATGCAGAATATCTTTGTTTTGAACAGTCTCTTTTTCCAAAATATCCTGCCACAGAATTGCAATCCAGCTCAGTTTCAAGGCTGTAAATAATTAAGCTGTGAAGATGCAGTTCTTTGCAGCAGTCCTGGAAACTTGGGTGCTCGGAGCACACCAGACAAAGGCAAAGAGTGTGTTTGAGAACACACTCAGGACAGATCCCATTCTATACGCTGCCCATGCACCTGATGCACTTCACAGGTTGATGTCCCTCTCAAGGCAGAGTTGGACAGATGCTGATTGAAGCATCTCCTAAGAGGGATTTGCAATAATTGCATCTGCAACAGACACATCTCTCTTTTCAGCAGTAAGGCAAATCTACTAATGCAGTTTTCTCTTTGATTTATAGTTGGTCATTTGGTGTGTTAATGTGGGAGATCTTCACGTTAGGAGGATCACCCTACCCGGGAATCCCAGTGGAGGAACTTTTTAAGCTGCTTAAAGAAGGGCACCGAATGGATAAACCTGCCAACTGCACCAATGAACTGTAAGGACCCTTAGTTGCTCTACTGTGATTGAAGGGCACAAACTGTACTGAATTCACATGGTTAATGCTACCCCCAGCAGAATCAAACATTTTCAGAGTTGCTCAACTCTAAAATTGTGGGTATATGTGTGTGTATAGATATGTAAAGAAAAGGTATAAGAAGCTCTCCAGGAAATGCTTGACAGAGGATACTTCTTTACACAACCTGCTGTGATCCCATTATATAAAGGAGAGATCGTCTACAAGCCGGCCTTAATCAGTGTTTTTACACCCATATTTGGTTTATCTTAATCTCATTAACCTGAAAATTCCTAAACAGCAAGCACATACAACTAATCATATCAGGCTGGTTTTGTACACAACAAACTACCTCTGGGAACTTCCCTGTTTGCTCAGCAGTATCTCCTGGTGATGAAGGGAGAGTGTTTTTTCTTTCTGATATTTCAGTATAGCCCTTAACTGGGTTTTGGGTGTGGGGGTTTTTTGTTGGTTTTTTGTGTTGGTTGGTTTGGTTTTTGGTTTTTGTTTGGTTTGGTTTGTGGGTTTGGTTGGTATTTTTTTTTTTTTGTTGGTTTGTTTTTTGTTTTGGTTTTTTGGGGGTTTTTTTTGTGTGTGTTTTTTGGTTTAGTTTGGGGGTTTTTTGTTGGTGTTGTATTTTTTGTTGGGTTTTTGATTGGTTGGTTTGGGTTTTATGTTTGGTTTTTTTGTTTTGGTTGGTTTGTTTGTTTGTTTTCCCATTTCAATTTCTTAACAAAGACCACAATCCCTAACATGCAAAAAATATTTTAGCATATGTAATTTAATACAGTTGACATTCCTGGGACAGAAAGCTACAGAATCTAGTCCACAGAATGGTAATTTAGACACTGGTCTAAAGCTACAGGGGGAGAAATGCACCTTTGAGAGAAGGGAGTATTGCACAAATTTGGGGAAGTCAGTGGTCCATGTGTAGGGCTGCGGGTGCTCGCTGCTTTGGTTGTGATGAACAACGTTGACTGTCTGAAAAGGTTTGTGAGAAGGACGTGTGATTTTAATTAAGCCAAGAAAATGTGTATTTCTTACAGCTATATGATGATGAGAGATTGCTGGCATGCTGTGCCTTCACAGAGACCAACTTTTAAACAGTTGGTAGAAGACTTGGATCGTATTCTCACTCTCACAACTAATGAGGTAGGTAAATTGTTTCCCTCCATAAGCTGCTGATCAGGAGAAATGGTTCAGGAGGCAGATGGAATTTATTCAATTATGAAATCTTGCTCAAGTTCTCTTGTTCTGTTTGTCATTGTCCTCTGAGGTTACACACAGCTAAACTATGCATCCTGTGAAATCCTCAGTTTCTTGCCATTATGCCTTGATTCCTGTAACTAAACAGAAACACATCTTTAAAGTGTTTTTGTTTATTTCTCATGGCATCTTTTGATGTTTTTAGCATACCAGTATTGAGGGACTACACGCAGCAGGTTGAAAGGCTATGTTTGTATTTCAGCATGAATTTCTTGTGAAAGAGAGATGTAGAGTTCACGGTGTTTTTCATTTATCAACTCAGCTTGATTCCCAGCCATAGTATCTAGGTCAGAAGAGGAGAAATCATCAATGGTAGATTTCAGATTATATGTCTGAGAGTGAATTAGGTTCACTGAAATAGCTCTCTGTGGAAAGAACGAGGACCCACGGGGAATGTGTGAACAGCCATCCAATTATCCAAAGGTCCTGCCTAACGCTGCTTCAAGTTGGGATATATGAATGCAAAAAGGTTTTATTTGAAGAGCATTCTTTCAGAGGTCTGGGATATTATTAGTTTTAGCCAGGAACACACTGATTAGGGTATTCACGCAGGAATCAGTACTCATATCACTAAATCACACGTGCACCTTTGAGGAAGATCATGGGTGATGGAAATGTTGATTCTTTTGGTGAAAACTTGGTTTTGACCCTTTCAAAATAAAATTTTTGGAATTGCTATGATTATAGCACTACTTCACAAGGTGGGGGAAAAGGTAGAAAAAAGGGTTTGGATCACCTTCTATTGGTCCTCGATGTCACGAGAGTGATTTCTAATTTTTCAGAACTGTCAGCAAAATAAAAAATGGATTCTTAAGCAAGATTAGGAAAGGCTGTACGCAATAGAGATGATAGGAGAACCTACGTAAAGAGATGCTGGTTTTTTATGCTCATCGTTTATCCAGCAGATCCAGTTGAAAAAGATTTTGGCTTTAGTAGCAGCTATCAATTTCTCTGGATTCTGTTTTGTAAGGTTTACTCTTAAGAAGCAGCACCCTCAGGGATGTCTCAGAGATGAGGCAGGAATTTGCTCTCCCTCCAGAGTAAGTAGCACAGCTCTGCGTGCCATTACCATTTTCCCCTCATCCAGTACTGACTGCATCTTTTCCTGCCTAATTTATATGTGATTTCACAAGAGCAGTTGGAGGTGGGCTGGCTGCCACCGTGCAGTGCTGGGTGGCTTGGACTGGATATGCATTTGCAAATTCAAGAGGGAGGTTCTGGGCTGCAATTCTGAACCTGGGAAAGGATATTGCTTTCTTTTTCGTGCGTGTTTAACCATCTTGCCATCCCAGTTCTCTGCTCCTCATGGAACTGGAATGATCTCAAAGGTAACCTGAAAAGGCCTTTAGGGTTATGTAAATGACATAAGACCAGAATCGTAGGAAAAACGGCTGGAAAAAGCTCAGGAACACGTCCAGTCCATCTGATCGGCCTATGGCAGGATGCACTATAGATTTGTCATTCCTGACAGATGTTTACGTAACTTGTCCTTAAAGATCTCCACGGACGTATTTCTGCATCACCCCTTGACAGTCTGTTGCTTTCTCCCATTAGCCTTACTTCTTGAAAGTTTTTCCTATTCTCTGATCTTTCACCATAAGATATTGCTTTTGTCCTATTTACCCTGGACATGGAAAACAAATTATTTCATTTGTCTTTGCAGCACATTTTATGTTCCTGAGCATTGTAGTGTCCCATTTTCTTCCATAGCTTGTGCTTTTCAGACCTCTAATTTTGTGCAATCTGCACAGGTTTTCCTGAAGTATAGGTCCTTTTTGCATCAGCCTGAAAATACTGACGCTTACCCTCTTCACAGTGACACTTTCCCTTTCCCCTAAAAATTACACTGTTGATACAGGGGCTGCCTGGTTTACCCAACTCAAAAAAACTACTAGGACAGCGAATAATATCATCTTCTGCATTTGTACAAGTCGTTATTTCTGCTTAAATGGTAATGTCTTGGTGTTCTCTATGCTTATCCTGTTGGGTTTTTTGATGGTGCTTTTTTTTTTTGTCCCCCAAAAGACCCTTTTCCCAAGTTTTCCAGAGTAGCATGCAGTATTTCCCTCATTCACATGAGCATAAATCACCAAGAGTCAGCCTCATTGCAGTGTTGTTATATGAACATCAGGAACCATCCTGATATGTGGAGCTTCTTATACACCTTTGTGTGACTTGGGCCCTTGGCAGTGCATAAAGAGGCTGGAGGAGGGGATAAGGATGCCCCCTTCAATACTGAATTCATAACTGAATTACATTAAACCTTTTGACAGGGCAAGCCATGCCCTTTATCCCAAGGGAAAGCTCTGTTTCTTCAAATACTGGAATACTTCATTCAGTCTCTCTAGAAAGTGCTTGGTTATTTCTGGTCACATAGTACTGGCCTGCTAATACATAAATATGGGTCAAGATTGTCCTCATGGCTCTTCTAAAGGCCTAGGTAGCAAGATAAGCAGTAATCATAGACCCAAGCTGCCTTCTTTTGCTGCCTAATATATTTGTCAGGATTTTAAAACTTAAATTTCCCCCTCTCTTTTAAAATGGCAACTATTTCTTAACTATGATATGGTAATAATTGAATTTCTGACTTAAAATATATTAACCAAAAAGTAATTACCCCAAACCTAAGCTCAGTGGCAAAAAAAGCTTGACTGAGGTGGAAGACTTGTCTCGTCAGTACGATCATAACTTGTGGTTTAGGAAAGGAAGAGATTGCATTTAAATGAATGCAGCTGCCTTTAGAAGTTGAAAGAGAAGGAACATTTCAAGGGGAAAAATAACTTTATTCTCCTGCCAAAACTGTTGTTTCTAGCAAAAGAGCCTTAACCCAAAACTTGGATTCAGCACATATTATTTCCTTTTTTAATGACTGCTTTGGTCATGGCTACTCTGACACACACACACACACACACATCTTACTATGTAGTGTAAAAACCCCAAATCCAGTGAATTTAATTCTGTTTTCCTTTCAATTCTTTTTTGCATGTATGCCACTGCATGTCTAAACACAAATTTAATATCACAGAATATAAAACAGATATTCAAACTGACCAAAGGAATATAAAGTTGTAAGTATCTTTCTCTCTCCAAATCATTACCATGTGCTAAAGAAAAATGGTTCTATTTAGGCTGAAATTTCATTTTTATCATTGTGAGTGAAAAGCCAGCTTTTGATGTGGTTGGCATGTTTATTTCCACTGACGCGGCTAATTCTGGTGATGTTGAACTTCAGAAAAGTATGGTGTTATTGGTTTGTTTTTTCTTTCTCCATTCAAGCTCCTTGTTTTATGAGATATTTAAGCAACAGACAGTTCTGAATGCAGTTGCATTACAGAAATGACTGTCATTTCTAAACTGTCCTTTTACCCACTGGTTGGTCAAGCCAAATCAGAGCAATGGTAATGTGTTATTGTCAGTTTTACTCACTGTCTAAAAATGTGATTTATTTCTTTTGTCCTAGGAGTATTTGGACCTCAGTGGACCTCTTGAACAGTATTCACCTAGTTACCCTGACACGAGGAGTTCGTGTTCTTCAGGTGATGACTCTGTTTTTTCTCCCGATCCAATGCCTTATGAACCTTGTCTTCCTAAGTACCAACATATGAATGGAAGTGTGAAAACATGAAAAGAAGTCATACAGAGGAATAAAGAAACAAGAACATCAAGCTACCTACCATAGACAAAACCTTTCTCCAGGACTTTAATGTTTCTGCTTGTACATATGAAATATGGAGAGGGGGGGGGAAAAAAAGGAGGAAAAAAAAAGAGAAAAAAAAAAAGCAACTTGGAGGAAAGCAGTCGGAACCTGCATAAAGAATCTCATAATTTACAACTTCTAAATATTCCCAACGGAGAAGAATGTTTATGAGCTGTGTCTAGATTCCCATCACGATCAATTTTCCGGCTTCCTGTAAGCTGCAACAGACTTTGTTTGTACAATGGACCAGTTGGACTCGAGGCATCCTCTGGGTCTGCCTCTTTCTTGTTTATTTTGTAATATTTGGAGAAAATATATGTTGGCACACACTTACAGAGCACAAATGCAGTATATAGGTGCTGGATGTATGTAAATATATTCAAAATATGTATAAATATATATTATATATATTTACAATGAATTATTTTTTGTATTGATTTAAAAATGGATGTCCCAATCCACCTAGCAAATTAGTCTCTTTTTTAACAGCTATTTGCTAAATGCTGTTCTTACACAGAATTTCTTAATTTTCACCATCCAAAGGTGGAAAATACTTTGCTTTCAGGGAAAATGGTATATCATTAATTTATTAACTAATTGGTAATGTACAAAACAGTTAATCGTTTATAGGGTTGTTGTGTTTTTGTAATTTAAATGGCATTTCTATGCAGGCAGCACAGAGAACTAGTAGGTATATTGCTCAGACTTTACTAGTTTTCAGATCGTTAAAAAAAGAAATATTTACAGTATATAACTAATTTGGGGGAATTAAACTTTTGATTTATTTGTGTTTAAAAACTGCAGTGTCAGAGGATTATTCTTATCAAAACCAAATCCTTTAACAAGAAGGCCTTTATTCTCAATACCTGTCACTTTAACAATTTAACTCTTTCCCAATGTTTCCCATGGCCAAAAAGCAGAATCATTATACACACACACACTCACACAAGAAAAAAAAAGAAGAAGAAGAAGAAAATTTTAAAGAGGATTCCTAAGGTAAGGAAAGACATGAATTTGTCTATAACCATAGCAGAATTTACTTCTCAAAAAGGAGCTGAGCTTCTACCCTGAGTTGCACATGCATCAAATTAGCTACGAGTCTATTCCCTGAGTTGGATAATAGGTTCCAGATCTTTTGGCCTGGATCTTTTGCCTTTTAGACTATTCCTCTATTGTAATTTAAGTTAAAAAGAGAGAAGTTGTTTATAATGACAATTTGCCATAGGAATATCAGCATCTTTTTAAGGGATTAATTCATGGTGACTCCAGTATTTCCTTCTGATCCATTCCATAACAGTAGGTATAGCACTGGCATCTGCTAAAATATCACTGTTGTTTGTATCTTTTTACGGAAGTCTTGTGTTTTTACTTTCAGAACACTCACACTGATACGGCCATGCAATATGAATGCAAATTACACTGTTTTATGTGGTAATGTTTTGGGGTTTTTAAAAAAAAAAAAAAAAGAAAAAAAAGAAAAAAAAAGAAAAAAAGAAAAAATTGGGTAAAAGAAGTATTAAAATCTGTTAACTTTTGTACTGACAATAAAATGTTTCTACAGATATTAATGTTAAATTTACAAAATAAATGTTATGCAGCTTATTTTTCCTAATCCTTTGTGTCATACAAAATGGTTTCCTGAACATCGAGTGATGGAACGCGTCCAGAAATGCTTCCTTTTGACCTTATCGTAGATCCTATATTACAAAGCAATTCTTTCAGGAATCATGCTTTTGCCTCTGTCTTCTAAATGTCTGCTCATGAATAACATGGGTTATTTGAGTAAACATACGTACAGTCCTTGATGTTTGTGGGTTGGTCACTGTTTGCTGGAAAATGGTTTAAAGTGTTCATAGTTTAGACATAAAATATATTCTCTCTATTTAGTCAGGCTGTATGCTTTAATTAGTGAAGTTTCTCATTCATGCTAGAGAGGCTGGATGACAATTTGTATAGGAAATTAAAAAAAAATAATTGTAAAAGATGGAAAGAGAGTCATCATGGAAAGAGTATAAAAGTCTTTTGTTTTGTTTTTTTACTTGAAATCAGAAGAAAGGTGCACCAAAATAGCTACTGCTTGAGACAGAAATGGGAACTTCGTGGTCACATTACTGCTGCAGGTTGACCAAAGAGGGGGTGTTGAACCTGATCTTGACCATGTGCTGTAAAAGTGCTACAGACACCAAACTGTTCTTTGGTTTCTTTTCATCTCTTTTTACTTTGACCAGAAATCCCATACCAATCCCAAGAAGCATTTGTAAAAAATGCCAGTTAAAATCTGGTGTTTTCCAACTAAGAATTATTAGATTGAAAAATTCCCACTGGCTCTACTGAAAAATAACAACTCCCTTTCCTCACAACATCTATTACTATTAGCAGTGATAGTAGCTACTGCCTAACAGAAACCACAATATTCTTAATGACACGTCTGGTGTTAAAATTCTTTTAAAGGGTAGCAGAAGATCTTGACTCTTGATCTACTTCTATTGAAAGAGATTTACACCTTGAAAGGAGACCACAATTTCACAAATGTTGGCTGAAGTATATTATGCCATTTTCCTAATTTTATAGTGTAAACTCTGACATTGAAATTTCCCAAAAGGGAAATACTTTTTATTGTCATGCCTGCCTCTGACTTTTTCGTGAGAAGGTGATAGGAATTGGTGTTGCTATCTCATCTAAAAATAGTTGCCATTAATAACAGAAGCAGTAACAAAGAGTAGTGTTATGTCGGGAAATGAATTTATATTGATGTGCATAATAAGGATTATGTTATACCTATGATCCTGTAGCACCTAATTGTCTCTTGTCCCCCCCTTAAGTAATGATTCAAGTCAACTTTGGATACTATATGAGAAAATATGGATGTGGAAAACAGGTTTCTTCAGGCTCAGGTCCATAAACAAGTTCATATTGCCTGTTTTGGATTCTTTTTTCCTGACTTTAACTATAATACAGCAAGCAGCATGGGTTTTATACAGATAACTTCTGTCACTTTTGCTGTTGATTTCATGTTATTCAATATCTGTTTTGTTACGCTTTTACGAAAGTAAGAGTTGGACTGTGTTCTGAGTTTCAAATTTGTCAAAGGACAAGTTTACCGTTTTATTTCTGGAAGTAATGTGAGCAAATCTGTACACAAAACAGTAATTTTTATGTCTAAACCCTTGAGAAAAGAGCACTGCAAAACCCTGAGGTCTGAGACACCATCTTTTTAGTGAAAGATTCAGTGATCTCAGTGTAATTAATTAAACCAAGAGGAGGGTTAAGAGTTGTCTTGATCAGGTTATATAAATTGCTGTTAGAGTAAAATAATTTTAATGATAAAGGTCTCTTCCATAAAAGCTCCAGGTCCAGTGCCCGAAAGGTGGAGCAAGACCCGTCCAGGCTAGGTGGAAAGGCAGGCTTTTCAGATGGTGGTAGAAGCAGCATACTGATGGGTGCCATTGACCTTCCTCCAGCTGGAGGAATTGTGGCTTAACAGTGAGCAAACTCTGGCAGTCAAGTGAGCTGATGATCATGTTTCCTCCTGTTCTCCAAATCTGTGATGGGAAAGGTCATGTCATGCAGATCCCTAAGGGCAAGTTTTGGAGACTTTCCCTAGACCAGGAAATTTCATGTATGTTCACGTATGGGGCTCCTCAAATCCATGTCTGATTGTTATTGTTAAGAAAAGGTAAAGAACTGTTAGAAGACAAGACTTTTAGCAAACCTTTCAGAAACCTTCATATGCTTTAGTTGCATTTGGATTTTTTTTTAAGTAGCCTGACATACTCTTGGGGAAAAAGGGGAGACAAAAACATTGCTATTCATAGAAAGGGTAAAAAAAAGTCAACGAACACATGTTTTTGAAAGGTCATCTGTCCGTTCTGTCATCAGGAAGTTCTGTATCTGCATAGATTGATCTAATTATTACAAAAATGTTTAATTGATTTTTCCACAGTGAATGTATTAAATTTGTTGTGATGAAACAGGATTTACCTGCAACAATTTATTCTTGGAAAGACCATCAGTACTTCTGGGCCTGTAAATATCTCTGTGTACTTCTGAGCTGCTGTCATTGTGAGTGCTGAATGTTTCAAGCAGCTTAAATGCAACAGACTTTGTGGAGCAAATAATCTTTTTTAACCCCTTCTCCATATGTAAAACTTCTGTTAACCAGATTTTCCAGAAAACTCCGAAGAGAGAGAGAGAAGATGGAGGCAGTCATCTTCTTCACAAGGATGCACAGAGACAGAACAAGGGGCAAGAGGCACCAGGTGGTTCAGCGTATTTCTATCTGGATTTTAGAAATAATTTCTTTACCGTGAGATCACTTGGACACTGGGATAAGTTGCTGAGAGAAGCAGTGGAATCTGCCTGGCCATAGCTATTCAAGATTCAGCTTGACAGGGCTGTGTATAACCTAGTCTAAGGCACTGCTTACGATGCAAGGTTGGCCAAGATGATCTCTGGGGTCCCTTCCAGCTGAAACTTTTATGTGATTTTGCATATCTGTGTCATTGGCCAAAGGTAGCTCGTGTCTTCAGAGGAGTTCTGGAAAGCTGCACTGGCTCACGTTGAGGTTGTCAGTAGGATGTATTGTCCAGTAAATTCAGTTTAGTGATGCATGTAACAAAAGAGAGATCCCCCTCTATTAAGGCATTTGGACTTGAAAAGTCAGGTCCTAGCTTGCTTTTGATTATCACAGCTGGCCCCAAATTTGATTGAATTCCTATGCAGTGGAAAATGCTGTTTCGTCAAAAGCTGTCTAAAGCACGAGTGTCTTACAGAAGATAAAGTACTTTGACCTTATCAGAATGGCATGACCCTATCAGAGTCATCTTGTCAGGAGGAAATGAAGTCATTTTATGATGCAACTTTTTAATAGTAGACAATAATATATAGAGTCAAAGTAAGAATGGAGTAATTTGATATTATCAAAGCAGAATGGTTAGATTAACTCAAAGTGACACTCAACTCCTGCAAATAATTTCATTTTAAAAATGTTTTATTTCCAGTTCAGTCTGTTGATGAGTTTTTCTCCAAGTACCAGTGGAATACACTTCAAAATATCAATGATGTTTCTATTCTTGGAGCACCTATCAGTATTTTCACATTTTTTTTCCTGATGCACCAGCTGTTGCCCCTACAAATCAGACTGCTGTGAGCGAGGCCATCTCAGGAGGGTTTGTGAGAAGCCTGATACCATTTCCACCAACCAGCACCATGCACGGGGGCGCCAGCTTTCTTCCCCTGAAACAGTGAATTATCGAACAAGCTTTTCCAAAGCTTCAAAGCATATCCAGGGAGGACTAATATTTTCTTGTGGCAGAGGAGCAACTCATCTCTTCTGCTATGGCATCATGTCTTTGATTTGTCTGAGGCAATAACAAGAGTGTGGAGAAATAAGACAGCAAATGAGAGCCCCGGTGTCACTGCTGTCTGAAGAAATCTATGGCCCATTATACTGGAACCAAAGCAAATTACAATTTATGGAGAAAAAAAAAAAATCAATACTGCCAAGGACTCTTTTAAAGGCATCTCAGAGAAGGTGGCCAAGGTGCAATATTTTGTCTAGATGTGTTTCCCTGGCACAGCTATAATTTTTTTGAGGGCTATCCGGCAGCATACAGTACTTTCTTTTCCACAAGTTTATTGCCAGAGAGTTGCACAGACTGACAGCTGAATGCTGCTGTATTGCTAGTTCAGCAAGTGAGGGATCTGCCCCAGGAATGGTGGTTTGGGTGTTCAGAAGAGCAGACTGCATCCAGGTCTGGAAAGTGGGTGTGACACCAGTGGAGAAACGGAGTTGCATCTTCTTACATCATGCCTGAATTTCAAGCATTATGTGTTAAGCCCTAAGCATCAGGACCAATTGAGAACATTTTGCCACCACGAAAGGTTAGTGCCAGTGCTCCTGAGGAAACTCTGACCGTGTATACCTGCAACTGGCCTGTGATGAGGTTTCCTGAGGAGGGCAATTGGGAGCCGTGGCAGAAGGATGCCTTTGTACCCCACTTGACCAGCTGGTTTTGGCAATGATGGGACAGAGCCCAGATTCTACAGTTTCTGCAGGTGCAAAATGAATTCAGAGGTAAGGGACCTTTTTGGTGCCACCTTTATAATGGTGTTACAGAAGATGCATGCAGAACCCTCACAGCTGCCACAAGCGAGCAATACACAGTGAGAAAAAAAGGTGAGAGGAGAAAACTTGTGCAGTTGGCACTGGCTCTTATTTCAAACTGTTTCCGTATGAAACTATTCATTTTCTCCTCATCAGCTCCAGGAAGCCGCCAACCTGAATGCCTCTGTGCTCATCTCCTGTGGAGCTGCCAATGGGTTTGAAAAGAAACAGCCAGCATGCAACTTGCCTGGCACATCCAGCTTTTCTGAAGCATTTATTTTCATGAATGCTCCCTGTTCTTACCAGTTTTCTTTACTATATTTCACTTACTTTTAAATAAGGGCTTTTAAAATAAGTATTTGCATTTTTCAGGTCACAGATTTGGGAAAAAAAAAAGCAAACAAAACAAAGCAAGCAAAAAAAAAACCCTCAGAGGTTTCTGCTAAGGAATTATAAGTAATAAAAATTTGCCTATATATTTTTTCCAAATTCATATTTTCCCTCTCATTTAAAATTTACAAGACTTGTTCCCTGACAGCTGTTATAACAAATGGTGAACTTCTTCATCTGATGTAATCCAAGACTTCATTCATGTCAGAGGACATGTAATATTTATTTATCAACTGGTCAATAAACTATGATCCGTTGATCTGCTTTTTAATGTTCAGTAGCATTTTTTTAAATTATTTTTTTTATATTTCAGTAAAAATAGTGCGTTTATCTCTAATTTTCTACACAGACTAGATGAGTGCATGGATTTTTGTAGGTCCAGCCATACAGGTTGCTAAATCATGCAGCTAATGACATCAGTAGTCATGTAATAGATGCAAACATGACAGGTTTCTGGAAGGGGCGATAAAAATGTTACTAACCAGATCAGAATTCTGAAGGAGAAATAGAAATGTTTTTATTGTGAGTTAAAAGTCGTGGTGGTGTTGGGTTTTTTCCCTTTGTATTTGGCAGCACTTTGCTTGCTCCTCACTTGACTTTTTGCTTCATTGTTCACAAATACTCTGTGGATCCTCATCTGGCTTAATAGTTGGGAAATAGCAGTTATATTCTGGGTGGTTCAAACAAGTCTTAAAATCACCCCTGTATTTCATGCCTGGTCTCTCTTTCAATGCTGACTGCCCTAAATATGAAGAATGTCACTTGGATCCAGATTTGAATCTTGTAATCTCTATTTTTCCGTATGTGTAAGTTGGCTTCACAGTTACATAGTATGTGTGCTGAGCTCCCTTTGTTCTTGATGTTGCAATAAACAAGGAGGAAAAAATCTGCTGTGGTTTTCTTTAGGCTTTGTTTCACTCGTTGCAGACAGATGAGAAGGGAAGAGGCAGCAGTGCCTTACTTTTCGTGGTGCCACGTCTCTTGTCTTTCTTGCTGAAGCCTCCTCCACCTCCTGCCCTCGCACCCGCAGCCCAGAGAACACACCACATCAGTAGTTAAGAAACATACATCCTCAAAGACTTTCATATTTTGTTAAGATTTCTTTGTAACTCGACTAGAGTCGGCCGTTGCTCCATTAATCAACTCCCTCTGTTTGACAAGCGGTAGATTTATGGTGCTGCGTTGATGAAACCAAAATGCAATTAAACACAATCAATCAGTTCGGCTGAAGTTTCCAGATACTGCTCGTGAAATCCTTTTCAAATGTCATTAGAGCTGGGGCTTCGAGAAGCATTGAGTGAAAACAAAGAAAAGATGGTAGCTTTTTCAGGGTATTTTCAGTCTTTCAAAATAAACCTGCAAAGGTCTAAATGTATTTTTTAAGAAATAGTGAGCCAAGGGGAAGACAAGAATCTAGGGGTTTACTTTTGGTCCTGGGGTAGGAGTAAGGGTAAAAGGAGTGTCAGATGATGAAGCGCTAAGTCACTAAATTTGCATGGTTTCTGCAGGAGCAATGTCTGCTTTCACTCTGAGTGGCACAGCAGTCACAAATGTTATGTTCCTTTTCAAAGGGAACATTCCCACTTCATTAACTAATAGCAAAGATACGATAAAAACATGGTGAAGTTGCATGCTGGATTTGTAAATGCCTTCTTAAATAGCTTCAGAGTTCTTGATTTCCACAGCGTCTCTATGTGCACACATACCCCTGCAACTGACTTCAAAAAACTACCATCAAGCAGAAGCAGTTTAATTCGATTTAATTCTTTTTCTTCAAAGCAGCTGTGATATTTGCGTAGCGAGTCCAAAACATTTTGAGATTTTATTCTTCCATCCATTGTATATCCTTTGAGAAGAAATGCCTAGTATTCCTTGAGGTTACACACATTAATACAAGTGCAGTGTCACCATTGTTGCTGTATCTGTCACAACTAGAAGCATGTGTCAATTAGTATGTGCTCTTCGTATAGTTTGAAAAGGGAAAGATGGTTAGATATTAATGCCTGCACTCCTTATGCAGTCTGCATATTGAGTTGTTTGTTATATAGGCGATCAAGAATACATTGCTATATACACTGGGAGAGGGATGTCCCAAGAGTTTTTTAACTCAATGGAAAAGAATCTGACACTTTTCTGACAATGAAAGAAGATGGAACTCAACTTTTGCAGCAATTAACAAACAAAGTTAAAAAAAAACCAATAACTTTTGTCTTTTTGCTTGATCTATGTATTATGTCACTTAATAAACCTTTGTCATGTTTCTGGCACCTAATTCTGTGTTTGATAGTCAAGAAAAGCCAGTAGTCGGTCTCGTATGTTTATTTTTCATTACAATCACATCTTTATCTGAACCTCTTCTGTTTTGAATATGCTATGGAGCCAGTACTCAAGACTCACCATAAAAAAGCAACAAGGATCTCTCTCAGCAAAATCTACATACATTAGAAGCCATTAAAAGTAGGACTTTTGCCAATAGCCACATGATTAATTTTCTTATGGTGCCAGAGTAATGCGGTGAGGAAGTTTTCTACATCTCTAAATCGCCACTTTACGCTGTTCTTCAAAAGCAAAATAATACTTTTGAAGGCTGAGATGCTCGTCTTTCAGCACACAATTTCAAAAAAGGTGTGTCATGCACCAGTAACCTTCTTCTGCCAGTGGGGTGGCCGTGGACCTCTCAATGGCTATGAACATTTCAAGTGCTGGGACCGTAAGTCTGTAGGAAATTATTGCTGTATGTTTATCAGCCGTGTACTTGGCCATTTCATGGTAATAATTAGTTACAGAGAAACTCCACATGAAAGGAACGTGTCGACTGCTTTTAGACATGCAACCACCCCACAGAAACATGGTGCCCCAGCTGTGCAGAAGATGGCTCCAGGGTTCTTAAGGCTGTGGGTGCAGCAGTCAGGCGTTTCAGAAAGGAGCCACCTCACTGCAGCAATTTTTGTTTCCCATAATTAAGAGAAAAATCTTGGATTCTCTACAATCTTGTGATGACTGGTGTGATATGGTAAGTATTCACATATGACGTATCCTAAGCTTAGCGTGATAGGAGATTGCAATTCTGGATCAGATTCATGGACAAACTGAGCCTGACAGCTTTGGAGAAAGGCACTGCAACTTCAAAACCAAGTCCTTGAGGGAAACCTTACTTGTGAGGTTCATCTTTCTCTGAACACCTTTTCTGCTTCCTGTTGTAGTACCAACCATCTGTATCTTCTCTGCTTACAGCAGCAGTATCAGGGAATAAGCAGCAGATGGGGGTACAAAATGGACCGCCATCCTTGTAAAGCTCCCCAGGTCACATGTGCCTGACTCACATCAACACTTCTGGCTGCAGGAGTGAGCAGCTTTCATCCTGGCCTTACTGGTGGCCACTTTACCTCCCAAAGAGTGAATCTCAGTTTTATTTAGATCAAAAAAACCACTTCTAATGCCTCTATGGCACGCCCTTCTAAAGACAGCTACTACATTGACCATATAGCCTGGACACTGCACACACTCTGCTGAATTTTGGCTTTGTTTTAATCTTTCCAATTGTTAATTTTATAATGTGTCCCTCAGGTCCCTTATTAATGGACAGCTTACAGAGGAGGTCTGGGTTACTGTTTACCACAACCCTCAATACTTTGGCATCCCTTGAGTCAAAGTATGCTCTCAAGCTTCTGCTTGCCAAGTTAAATCCTTCTAGCATTTTTATAATCTCCAAACGCACGTTTCTTCATCTCCCGGACTCAGTCTCTGCAATTCAGTAAGCATTTGTTGTTTGAAATCAGATCTTGATGAAATCTCTTAATAGTCACTCTATGAAAACATTTTCTTTAAAAAACACTCAAAAGTTAATTGGAATGAAAATACCAAGCAGCTGGATTGCAGTTTGAAGTCGTAAGTCTGAGAAGCAGCTGGAACAGCGGGATTCACAGAGACACTTCTAAATCTTCCTCTTCCTACAGGAACATTTCAATGCTACTCTGTTTTGGCAGGCAATGAAAAGGACCCACTTGAGTTTAGCCCTCTCTGACCAATATCATATGCTGCTGTTGCATCTGTCACTTGGCTTTGCAGATATAGCACAAAAAAAGTTGTATCTTTTTCTGTGTTTTATGAAGAGTTCCAATGAACTCCATGCATTACCAACTGCCGTATTTGAATAATTACTTGCTCTAGTAGAGAAATTATTTCTTCTTAGTTCCTCTAATGAGAATTACTGAAAAATATGCTGTAAAGAAAGATTTTGGATGATTTGTTCATCGGATGAGGCTTTATTCCTTCAGTTGTATTGAGCCTGGCTCATGTTCTAAACCAGAGATCTAATTAAAGTAATACAAGAGGTCATGAACTTGCTAGACAATTTTTGGTGTGCTTTATTTATACTTGCTTCGAGAAGTTGTTAAGATTCAAATAGTTTGAGACCTTGGGTATGCACAATAGTGTCCCTACTATGAGTTTGGTTTGATAAATTTTCTAAGTTTTCAGGCCAATTCTCTGTCCAATTTCTACTAGATAAAATTCCTTGCATCACAAGAGCTAATTAACAAGGGTGGAATTAATTGCCTGGAGAAATTGCCTTCTCAGGGTAGAGGTAATCTTCATGCACAACACAGCAGATTCTTGTTTGTATCTGAAAATACTGGATCTTCAATTTGGTCACTGTAGAACATTTTGTTTTAGATAAAGAGGAAAATGAATTTGTAAAACAATGTAATTTTGACATTGAGGCTGTAAGAGGTACATTCAAACATCCCCTAAATTAATGCAAACTTATTGGAGCAGCCTTTAGATAAATTCTTCTCATTGGATGTTTACTTTCAGATTAAACTTATGACCAGCAGGATATCTGGATGCCTAAACCATATTCTTTTTTTTTTTTTTTTAAATTACAGATATAATAATACAAACTTGGCACATAATGCAACAAGAATGTCAGCAAAGTCAGAAGCCTAAAAGGATCCAGTACACTTGCCTGGATGAAGCATCCTGCTCTCTGTCAGCAGCAATACAAGAACACCAATGAGGACTTTTGGGAGTTTAAAGAGGCATCCGAAGTGATTTAGCTGTAACTACAATCTTAACAGTACTGACAGGCTTTTTGTTTGGTGGGTTGGTTTTGGTTTTTTTTTTTTTTATATCCTGGCATAAAAACTGAGATTGGGAGACACTAACAGCTGAGTGTAGTTGCAGAACTAAATGATTAAGGATATAAACCAGACTTCCAACTTGAAGGACTTGTCCTTGTTTTAACTCCTACTGAACAATCTAATTATCCTAAGGTAACAGTAACTGTAAGAATGAGGAGAGAGGGAACAAGAATGTTTTAATGCAGAAGGGGAATGATTATCTCCTGTTATTCTAAGTCACTCCACACACACCATACTGTAAATCACTTATTAGAGGATAAAATAAGCTCAATATACATATTTTGCTTATTTTTTCTCAGTAGCATTATTTCAGTGGCTATAAGCAACGTGTTTTGTGCTTCAGGTATTTAAAACAAAAGTAATTTTTGGTGACTTTTTAATTCCTCCATCAAGTGTTTGATTAAGTCCATGGACACTGTATGTCTGCAGATAAGGCTGAAACTCATTAGTGCAGTCAGAACTCCAGTCTTTACTTTCTCCTAATAGATTTTTGGGGGAATAAAACTTGGGAGATGTGAGTGAAGAGATATCTGCTTTGTTCCTTTTAACAGGCTCTTTCTGAAACTCCTACAAGGAGAAGTTCTCTCTTCCTTTCGACAAAGTGCTTGAATCTTGCTTCGTGCATGCCCTTTAGTACCACTGGAATCAAGCTGAGTAAGTCATGTGCTCACACACCAGAATCAGGGCTTCTGCATAAATGGGGTGGAGGTGGCCTGCAGGAAAGGGGTTTTGGGTGCCTTGACTACCCCATGTCAAGCAAGACCCAGGGACAAGGCCATGAAGCAGGTATCTCCTTGGATACAGGAGCACATTCAGCTTAAGTAGGATGTACCATGATTCTGTATTACCTTTCTGGACCCATCTCCACATTAATGCAAACAGTTCTCATGCCAAAGTTGTCCTGAAGAGGAGAAGGTTCATAACAAATATACACAAATCACTTTTAGCAGTTGAAGACTGATTCTGGAAGTTTTGTATGTTTATTCACCTTCCAAATTCTTTCTTATGGAGATGCTTTTCTGGACAACACTGTAGACAACAGGAGTGTCTCATCAGTTTGGCAATGTGAAATGGAAACATTAAAAATGTGATGCAGACTAGACCTGGTGAATATTTGCCAAAGCATCCTGTGAATAATCATTTGGATTTTGAACTGATTTCACTTTGGCCTTGTTCTCCCTTCTTTAGAGCTCATACACTAAGAGCATTGCAGTCTTACCATCCCCAAACATGTTTAAAATAACCTTTAAAATAATGTACTTCAAGAGAAGTTAAGTTTTGTATTTGCCACGATTGCATCACAGATACTTGCCCAGCACTCCAAAAAACAAGGGAGAAAAAAGTGAGTGCAGCACTTCTTTCTGATTGCAGCAGTTGCTGAAGTGATAACAAGGAAAGAATTAATGTTGATAATTTTGCCTTGTAAGTTGAGCAAAAGATTAATTGGGGGGGTGGGGAGGAAAGGGTATGGGAAAATGTATTTGTTTCTGCCTTTTTCTGAAGGTTACATTTCACCCAGAGAGTAGTCACATCAATTCTTAAATCAGTGGTGGTACCAAAGGAGAGGGAGATGTCAGGTGAGGGTGTGTGCGTAGAAAAAGAGACCTAGGATTCTGCAGCAGTTTTGCTCCTACCGAAGAAGGTGTGTGTTGTGTTGTTGTAGGTGACCTTTCTGTGCTTGTGTTCAAGCTGCGTTGAGGTTTTGTCCCCCAGGTTGTCTTACATATGGGAGTAAATGTAGGCACCAATCTGACAGAGTGGGGCAGAAGAAACTGGTAACAGTGGCTGAAAAATATATCTGGGTGGTGGGGGTGGATCAGTATCAGATAAAATGCCTTTAGCACAGAGTATTTAGCAGCTCTAGGAACAATCAGTGAAAGAAGGGAAATCAAGAAATATAAGAAAAGAAATCCTGGTGTGGTTTTCATAATAAGAGCATCCAAACATGTTGTAATCTGTTCATGGAGTCTCTGTATTCAGGGAAGTTAAATCTGTCAAGTAGTTTATTGCCTTGAACATTCACTTGAGTAATCAAGGAGTTCATTTGATGCCTAAATAAGCATATAAACCAACAGATAAACATGAGTTTCAAGAATATCCGTCTGTCATAAGACTGAAAGCTGAGATTCCCAGCTGCGGTTTGGTAAATCTATTTTCCTTTGTTGTACTGGAGTAGCCTGAATCCTGTATTGCTAGATTAGATTTACCTGTCAGAAAAGAGTGATTTTAAAATAATCACACATATCCCAGAGCTAAGCACAAGCCTTCAGTTGTTCTCGGCTGAAATTCATATGAATGCCACCATTGTATTGATCAGTTGACTATCACTGCAGATGTTTGAAGGTTATGGATTCTTTCCTGTGATCATATTAAATTTTAAATTAAGTTTCTGAATTATCAAAGTAAATGAGAGCATCATCAAGTATAAATGAATAAAAGAATATAAACGAATACCTAAGGAAGCTGCATCAATTTACACAGCCTGACCTTGTGCGCTGTATTTTATTTTGTACCAGCTACATGCTCCTACGTCATTAAATTACTGTCATGATGGCTGGTTGTGGCCATTTGATTTCAAAATAATTTTGTCATTAAAAAAAAAGCTGTCTTCTAATACAAATCTTATATTTAGTGTTCAGGATTTTCATGTGCTGTGAAGATATCAAGTAATAAGCAAATTTTTTCTTCACAATTTTGAACATACCCTTGAGTATAATGGATTTTAAAATCTTCTGTAATCTTTTGGTGTTGGAACACAGTCTAGCAGGTGGTTGTACATTGTGCAATAATTCAGAGGAGGTGAGATTATTGGTTTTAGTGTAATTTTTATACTAGTGTTTAAAAGTACAGGGCTCAAGGAACAGTTCAACACCTACTGACGCTGGATTACACATAAAGTCTTTTTTGCATTCACAATTCTGTGAGAAAAATTATATAGATGCCTTCTCTCAAACTAGCTAAAAAAGGGGTAGGGAGAAAAAAAAGAAAAGAAATCCACAACTGCCAATCTACTGATGTCTTCCAGGGGTTGCCATGCGGCCCCAGTGCCACTCTGAGCCAACACTCTCAGAAGCAATCCCTATATTCAGGGATCATAGCTGCCACGTTGTAGTGTATGATAATATTCCCTACATGTAACAACTGTTACAAGCTATTTTGTGAACTCCCTGCCACAGCCCTTTGTTTCACCTCATTACTGGATTTTTTTCCCATGTCTTTTCCTTGCTAAAGCTGTTGATACCTCAATTACTGTTAGTTGAAGACCCACCCGCCCAGAGTGCTGCTCCAAAGTAGCCTAAAAACTAAAAGTATTTGCTGAAAGCAGAATGATGTGGCTTTGAGAACAAATGCTTACAAGACCTCTCATTTTCCTTTGTTGCTTTGCTGGTACTTTACTATTGTCCTGAAAGACAAATTTGAATGACAGAAGGCAGCAGAGAAATCTACTCTTTTTGCTTGATTTATTATTTAGAAGAAACATGTTGCATCTTTCTTAGAAATTCTAAAACAAAGAAAAAATAAAAGCTTTTTAAAAAAAAATTTGTTGCAAAGTATTATTATAACTGTCACAGTAATGACTGTAATTCTAGGATAACCATCATTCAGTAGATCTCAAGCTCCATCTACCATTGTGATAACCCCAATTATTTGATAGTTCACATCCCAAAGATGAGATGCCCAAAGTAGGACTTTGAGGCTGAGGGGATCCAGCAGGATTGCAGTGGTGTGATGATGTGCAACTACTCAGGAGGTTCAGCTCTCACCCTGAGCAGGTGGGTGGAGTCCTGTGACCTGAGCAGGTGGATGGAATTGTGTGAGGAGGCACTTGTATAAGTGCTGCAGCTGCTGTCACTTTGCTTTGGAGTGCCTCTTTAGTGGGATGGCCTTACAGGGGGCTGGGCACATGGGGCAGTTGGTCTGATCTGTGGGTTGTGGTGGATGCATGCCTGCCTGTGTCCTCCACCCTGAGGAGTGTATGACCTGCCATGGCCTGTGGCTGTTGATCCTCTGCTAGCAGTGAGGACCCCTGTTTCCTGGGGGTCACTCCAACCTCTGTGCTGTGACCCCTGTGCTCACACCTTGAGCTGATCAGTTTAGTTTATTTTCTTTTCTGTAGCAATGGGTCAGCCTTAGGCAATGGGCTGCAAGAGCAGGGCAGCTGTTGTCCCTTTCTGTCACATGCTGACTGCTGAGCAGCAGGGTTGCAAGCAGAGCCCCAGGCTGGTGGGGTTACCTGGAGGAGAGACCTGTGGGGCTCTGGACCCCTCTGCCTGGCTCACATCTGTTCTGGGGAAGGACCCACACTGTGGCCATGCCCAGCCTTCTTTCAAGGTGAGTGAACCCACCGGTGCCCAGACCCTTGCATGAGTGTATTGTGTTTCTATGTCCTTGGGAAGGTTGTCCTGGCTCTCCAGAGCTTGGCTTTTTTTGTGTTCTTACCAGTGCTGTGATGCTTCCATCCCATGTCACTTTGTCTGTGCTAAGTAGATGCTTGGCCCAGTGTTTGTTCTGGGCACCAAGTAGCTGGGCTTGGTGGTGCCTTTATGGAAAGGAACCATGAAGTGTTGCATGAATGTATCTGTTTCTAGGAAGCATGAGATGTTACTGAGGCCCAGGGTTGGAAAATACGCACTCTGGGATATGAACAGTGAAAATCATAATGTCTGATTAACTTATATATTCGTAGTGATGAAGTGACCAAACCCTCTCCCCAAAAGCCTTTCTCTTTAACACTTAAGAAAGCTATGTAAATATGTGTTTGGGGTTTTTTTTTTAAGAAAGCTCTGTAAATATATGTGGTCTTTCCTTCTTGCGTAGCAATAATATTATGCTTCTAAGCTCCTAGCAATTTATTCCTTTAAAATCTGCTGAATTAAAAATGAGGTTTGACTTGTCATAATCACTGATGGCTGACCACTGTGGCTTCTGCGGTAGCTAGTGTGCGTCTGCAGCAGCAAGAGCTGTAGTTTAGTCACCAAGCTGTTCTGTGAAACCGGGATGTACAGGCAACAAATTATCTTGGAGAACAGTTTATCTAATCAAAGGGATAAGTTTGTAAATGTTGATGTCACCAGATATGCATCACTCAAGCTTTTCAGAATATGCTGCTAATCAGGCATTGTTTAGATGTTTATCTTTGCTAAGTTAGATTTTTATCATCACTTTTTAAGTTTGTGTCTCCATTTGATATAAGCTGACACTCAGTGCTGTGACCGGCTTTCTAGGAATACACACAAATATCTTTTTTCACAGGTTAGAGTGCCTAGAGCTCAACAAGCCATCCAAAGATGAGCTGCTGTGCAATATAAATAGTAACCAACATTCAATTTCAGGAGTTGTGTTATGTTTTATTTCTGTTGTGTATATCCTGCCAGCCTGATCCTGACTTTAATGGCTCATTACTCTCCAATGCAATTACTATTGATTTACACTGGGAAGAGTGAGAGCAGAGTCAAACCCTTTGTGTGGAATATTCCCATTTACACCGCATCTGGGGGCGGGAGGAAATTGTGTTCACCGCACCAGTGAGATGAACTGGCCCTGCTGTTGCATCGCTGTGGCTTTATGCAGCACCGGCTTGAGGTTAACCCTGCTGGGATGAAGTGCAGGGCCTGAGCCCAGCTTTTTACAGCCACAATCATGCAGCTAATTGTGTGTGAGCAGAGTGGTTTGTATCAGGCCTGAACATAGCTTAAATTTTTCTCTAATTATGTGTTTTGGGGTGATTATTGCAGCTCCCATCCCGTGCAGTGCTGGCTAGGGAGGAGACATAGGGATGGGAAGGATTGGGGGTGTGCTGGCATAGCACATATCTGCAAGTAACTTTGTTGGACATGTTTTCACAAGGCATCTGAGAAGCTTGTTGGTGGCTGCCCAGAGGCCAGGAGAGCAGGAGTCAGCCCTTCCTTGGCAGCCATCTGCTGCTGCCTCCTGAGCATGGCTGCTTGCTCGCTGCAGAGAGCACTTGTCCAAGCCAAACTGGAGCCTTCAGCACTGGAAACAGCCAGCTGTGGCATGTAGCCCGTGATGGAAACACTCTGCTGCTTTGCTTGTCCCCCTCCTTTGGTGATGAGGGAGGAAAAGTTGTTTTCAGTCCCGTTACCTTGCAAGGAGCTCACAGGAGGGCACAACAGTGCTCAGGCCTGTGTCGCGGGATGGGGCACTTTGCCAAAAATGAGCTCACACAGGACCTTAAAAGATCCTTTCTGCTTGCCCATGTAGTTCTCTGATGATTGTAATTAAATGAAATAAGCATTGCTGCTGTGCTGCTGGAAGGTGAAGGGTGAACTCCCCTAAGCATAAGGTCTCCTGGGGAGGCAGAAGAAAAGCGCGTCTCTGGTCCTGTAATGCACCTCACCTTTTCAGTACCTCTTCAAAACACTCTCTCAGCCCTCCCTGACTGCAAGGTACATTCCTCACTAGAAATCCAAATTTAGTGATGTCCTGAACAAACCTGGTTTTGATCCTGCTGCTGTGTTGCACATGGTTACTGATTTGGCTGGTTGGTTAGGTTTTGTTTGTTTTGGTTTTGTGTGTGTATTCTGCTGCCTTGTGAAATACAGTTTAGGCTAAAGAAAACTTCCTGTTAAAGAGGATGGTAAACTCTAAGTGCCTGCTTTGGGGTGGATCTTTCTCATAAGGTATATATGTGTTTTTTTTTAAAGTGTTCAGAAAATGAAACGTATGCTTTCAGATTTATTGTAGCTGCCCTAATACATCCCAGTCAGACTGGGTGACTTTAAATTGCACTGGGAGGGGCGAGCATTCATTCTCTGCTCTAACAAATGGATAGGAAAACAGGAATGGTAAATTTATGTTCCTTGGAGGACTGGGCATTTCTGCTGCAGGCAGCAAAGCCCATGCAGTAAGTCATCCCGTTGCTTAAATCTGATCCCATAGGTTAGAGGTATGCACACCCCAGATGCATGTTAAGCAAGTCTCTGAGCTTCTCATCATATCCTTAGAATTGAGCAAACCTATGAAAGCAAACAATTCTGGTGAAATGCTCAGCTGACAACTATAAAGCCATCATATGTGTTCCTTTTAGTGTGTAATTTGCTAATGATATTTCAATATAGGGCTGGGAAAGTGGGAGGGAGCATGTGTCTGACCTCCTGACCTCACAGCTGTATTCAGGGAATTGTATACTTCAATGATTTCTTTTATACAAACCTGTGTTCGGTTAATTTTAAAAATAATTATTCTGAGTTTTCATAGAAATGAGAGTCAGAGATGCAGCATGTTCCAGTTTGCAATGAAAAAAAAACACAACCTAGTAATACTGCGGAAAGAACCTGATTTTAGAACTCTATTTTTAGCAGAACATAAGTTTTATTTATGACTGCCTCTCCTTATCACTGTGAACATGGTTAAATATGCCACTAACTACAGCTTTGCTGCTGCTCTGTAAGAGTAATATTGCATGAAGCAGAGCTTCAGTGTGGTCTTATATACTGATGCTGATTCTCAGATTCTTTGAGGCTAGAAGGCTCAGATGAATTATTCTAAAATGCAAGTGGTTGGTTTTGGTTTTTTGGGGTTTTTTGTGTGTGGTTTTGTTTCGATTTGTTTGGGGTTTTTTGTTTGGTTGTTTTTTTTAATGCTGTAGCGAGGCATCAGGTCAGCTAACAAACAGTTGTCTTTACATCAAGTGGTGTGCCATCACCAAATTCTTGCTAGGGCTCTCCAAGAATCCCCTTCATTAGAGACACATTTGTACAATCATTGTATCTATGTTTTTGTTTCTGGTTTTATAACTTTTATCACTTCACTAATACAATTTCTAGCAGAACACCACGAATTTCTCTACTGGTGCAAATGATGGGTGATGAACTGTGATAAAGAGACAATAGGTGTGTGTGGAGGGTGTGCAAGTAGAGACCTTTTAAAACAGCTTGGGTTTTGGAGGAGGACTGATGTTACATCCTGATGGCCAAACTAAACCTATAAAGGAAAATGGAATTATTTCAGAGCATTAAATATAAATATGTAAATGTACATAAACAAAGACATATATAATTGAAATACTACTAGTGGACATCTGGAAATAGATACATTTGTTTTGAAATTTAATGATATGGCAGGAAGAGGTTTAAATGCAGGAAAGTTAGAGGAAAAATTCCTTGTTTCACTTTTACCTACATCTTGATGCCTAGCACTGCTTTAAAAAAAGCAGACCAGATCTGTGTTTTCAATCATGGAATGTTTTGGGCTGGAAGGGACCTTAAAGATCATCTAGTTCCAACCCCCCTCCCATGAGCTGGGACACCTTCCACTAGACGAAGTCAGTGTCAGCCTTCTCATTCCTTTCTGACTTACAGAATGAATTGTACTGTTTCCACCTGTCATCTCTCTTCTCTCCTCAAGAAGCCCATGGACCAAGGCCTCAGCCTGCAGGCAGCATTGGGTGGGCAGATCCTTGTTTCTGTGTGGGCTCCTACTCTGACTTGCTCCCAACAGTGCACTTGCTCCAGAGCTCAGTTTGTCTCCTGTGCAACATTTTGCTTGAGTCCTCTGCCTGTCAGATACGGAAGTTGAAGTGTGTGCTTTCCAGTTGCCAGGGCATTGACAGGTTACTTTGGGGTAGAAATAAACCAAGGGAAAAAAATTAATTTAATGACCCTATTCATCTTCAGTATTGTCATATGCTTGACATGGTACTTCATAGAGTACCTAGTAAAAATGAGACTGTACAAATTGTATGGGTACAAAAATTAGCATGACATAGTCGATAAATCATGCAAAGAATTTGGTATCTGTGTACTTAATCTAAATTTGTTAACACTGGCAAGATAGAGGTCATTTTGACTTCATGCCGACTCTTGAAACTGGGATGCTGTTCAGAAATTTGAGGTTTCTTCATCCAGCTGTGTACATGTGCCTTGTTATCTAATACTTTAATTGCTAACAAAACAGTGGGTACTAGAGAATATACTGTTCTGTGTCAATATTTAAGCAGGACTTTACTTATGGCTTACGTTTATTCACCTTGGAGAGTGAGAATTTTTGCCTCACTTGAATAACTGGGCAAAGAAGAAGCAGGGTTTCAACTTGCTCCTGTGGTTTGTACTTATTATAGGCAAATAGAAAAATATGTGAGCTATTTTTGAAACTCATGTCTTTCAGGACATTTTTTAAAGGCTGTTGAGACCTCACAAGGGTATGGGGCCTTTCTCCTTCCCCTTCCCAGTGGCTGAGGCAAATTAAACTCTCTGGCTTGTTTCTGATGAATATTTGCCTAAATTCTTAAAATTCTTTCACAAAGGAGATTAGCAATTGTAATTCTCTCCTCATCACTCCTTGGAAAGCTGGGCAATGGGGACTTTTGTAGGCATACATGCAAGGGAAGCTGAGAAGCGAAGGCATAAACTGCTCAGGTTTAGGTACAGAAATCATCACTGCTATCTCCACCCCCTTCTCAGTGGCTTTTCCCAGAAGATGTTGTTGCTTAAAGTCTAAATCTTGCTGTTTCCATGTTGTCTGTTGCTGTCTCCTTAATATTTAGCTGATCCTAGCTGTGGAGAGAGAGATTCCATCCTACTCTCATAAAGCCTTAAAACATTTGGAATGACACTTAAGGAGGTTATAACGATGGATTTATTTTTTTTTCCCTTCCCAAACTGGAGTTGTCTGTGGGGGAGACGCAGCAACGTGGAGCTGTGAAGCCTGCCATGTGCAGAGGCTCAGTTGGAATAATTTTGCCTGGAATCTGTTCACATGCCTTAAAGGGTCTGTTTGTTTTTAATACCTCGTGTTCACCAATCCATGATAATATTAACAAACCAAGTCTTGAGGAAGTTACATGCTTTGGTCATTCCTTATGCTCCCTGAAAGTCTCTTCTGAGTTGATCAACTTCCCCTTCCATACTGAGTTTAATCCTTGCTTGTATTTTTCACTGTTTCTATGCTACATTATGTGATGAAACCCCAGTGTCAAGACAGAAGGAATATTCAGTCTTTGTCCTGTAAGATAAGACAATACTGCAAAGCAAATGCAGCGTAGCTTATGGCTCTACTATGCATCAGAGGACCACAGAAACTAGGAATCTAGATACCAGAGTGCTGCTTTTAATACAAGTCTTATTATGATCTTAAGACCTAGTTTATGGCCGTAAGTGCTGGGTTTGCTGGGTGTGTGGGTGTTTTGGGGTTGTCTGGGTTTGGGGTTTTTTTTCAGCAGAGGAAATGTGCAAAGAGCACATATACCGTAAGTTAAAGCTATGTGAATATAATTGAAGAGGAAGAGGAGGCTGCAAGCTTTGAACAAAGCATCTTTTCTCCACAGATGTGCATATATACAATGTCTTTAAAAATATCTGTCAAGCCTGACTAGACTCTTTAGGGGAATGGACTGGAACTTTTCTATGGATTCCCTGAAGTAGATGGGGGTCTAACCATCCCTCGGGGTGGGGGGGGCAACTGGGAAAGCATGTTACTCAGAATGGTGCATCTGGGGTCTAGACCCATGCTTGTGGTGCATGAAAACATAAAGGGAAGCAGAGTGAGAGTCAGATGAGCTGCATTTAGCAAGCTGGCCAGCAGTTTTCAGCTTCTTTCTATGAAAGACAGATCTCAGTTTTCTTCTAAGGTGAATTTTGGACCTTTTTCTCTAGCTAGTTTCAAGCTTTGGTAAATCCCAGTGTAGTTTTTGTTTGCGAACCAGAATTTTTTTCCACATCCTATCTGTAATGAAGATTTTTCAGTAGCGTGGAGTAATTGGTACTGATACAAATTCAATGCCAGAAGAATTCCAGAATACCAGATTTAAATATTTAATTGTTTTATAATAATTTCAGTTCTTATCCATATATATACCTTCAGTAGGAGTACTTACTACAAGGGCACTATGTTATGGCATGGTGAGGATCTAAAGTGTGCAGCGTGGAAGTTAAAACTAAAAATATTATCTTTTCAGAGAAGAAAAAGGAAGTCTGTAGTTATGTTGCTAAACCTGAGTAGATAAAATGTCTTGTCTGTGCTCCTTATCTCTAACATGTAGCCAGGTGCTAGACCAGCTAAAATCTGAGATCCTTTTCAGTAAGCTTCTGAGGTTTGTGCCTTTAGAGTTCATGTTTACAAGGCTGGTGGGTTTTTGTTTTTTCTTTTTTTTTATAACAATGAGCAGTAGAAGACACCTTTTCTTCTAATGAAGCCTGAATTGCTCATGTGATCACCATAAATGTTGATGTTTTAGGAAAAAATAACAAACACTTTTTAGTATGGGAGGTCATCTGAAAGCATGAAATTAGAAAGATTTCCAGAGACGAAAGAATAAAGTTAGTTATGCCACAAGAAGCTCAAAACCCAACCAAATCTAAACACTGAGTTTTATAGAGGTGTATTATCTTCAAGATTTCATGCTTAAAAAATTATAGATCCAATGGCCTTTATCGTGTCCGTGATTTTTGACTTAATAGGAGAATTGATGTATAGTGGCAAGGAAGGTTCTTCCTTGATTGCCCATGAGAAATGTTTGGACACAAACCAGTTTTCGTAGTCAGGAAAAAGTGGTTTGCTTCTAATCCTAGTACTTTCCTTCCTGTATTCTCTGTGATATCTTGCTTCTCAAAGTTAGTTTTTGTCTCAGTCTAGCAGACCTTTAAAATGTCGGTTATAAGAAATGTTGTTCCTTCTAATGCAGTTAAATCCATGCCATTTTAGATTTCCTATGCCATTAATTTTAAACGTGTGTTTTTGGGTCTTTTCCCCACTTCTGGATATTGGCAGGCTGCAAAGAACTGTGTATTACACTGTGCCAGTTGTTCTCAATCATTCTCGTGACAATATTATCCCTGTAATATGGCCAAAGCAGAGTCTGTGGCTTATCTCATGCTTAATTACACAAATTACAATATATAAAATGTACTTTGAGCACTTGTAAGGTATGTAACCAAGTTATTCTACTGCTGTTGTTTTCTCCCCCACTTGGTACTTCTGCATGGTTTGCATTTCTGAGCTGTTATTTAAAAAAAAAAAAGAGGTGGGGGAAGAACCCCAAACCGTGAGATTTATGTTTCTCTGCTGGTTTGGATTAGGATAGCACATAACTTAAATATAAGAGCCAGTTTGTGGTCTAGCTTTGTTTCTCATCCTTTCCCACTCTGTATTTGAACCCAAAGCAGCCCAATTGCTCTGGAGCATATGATTGTGGACTTTTCATGTCTTGTGTCTGCTAATAGATGTGACTTTTTTTAAGCAATGGCCAACTAATGACTTTCATGACTTTTGTGCAGTTTTTTATACCTGGTTCATCCAAAGAGATGTTCATGGTCTTATAGTTCTTTATCTATGGAGGTGTGTGAATCTAAGTTTATAGATGAGTTCTGAGCTCCCACAAGAGATGTAACTCATGTGGATCCAGAGACCCTAAAACTCTGGAGCTGTTGCTTACTAGATGACTGCTTTAGGGGAAGTATTTCTGTAGTAATTCTAGAAATCCATACTTCTATTGTTGCTTGATTTGTGGCTGTCACTAGACAAATGCTACATCATTTGCAGTGTGTACAGTGACTTGGGGATAGCTTTGACAGAATCTCTCCAGAGGTCAGGTCTGGTATTTTCTCCCTGACAAACCAGTAGATAGTTCAAAGTGGCAATACTATCATTGTCCAAACTTTTATCTTAATGGGAAAAAAAATGAAGTGGTAAATCCTTAGCCTTTCTGGTAAGGCCAGTATACTTTGGCAAATAGCCCCATATAGAGCTGCCCTTAATTTCTATGTTGTCTCATCAAGCAAGCATTCAGCTGATGGCGAGTTATTCTACACATCCCCATGGTAAAGTAAGGCTCTGAGAATTTCTTTGTTACTTTACTCTTCCTCTTTTCAAAACGAACAGATCTGAATGTAGTTTTCGTAGGTGTATAGTTTGCCTTAAACCATTGCTCTTACTCTACCCTGTGTTGCAAGCTGTTCTTAGGTAGTATGTTCCAGATAATGGAATTTAAAACAAATTATTTAACTTTCAGAGTCTATCACTTAAAGTTAAAATCCTGCCAAACTTTGTGTTGCTTTGAGGCTTCTATCAGCCACCTCTTTTGCATTTAATAGCTATTTTGGCAGGCTAGAGAAAGGAAATGGAGATTTTTAACAATTTTGTATCAATGTGAGCTGAAAAAAATTTGAGACAAAGAAAATATCTTTTGCTAACTCAAAGATGTTCTGTTTGCCACGTGTCAGAAGCTTTTTGCAAACATCAAGGAGAGAGTAGGTTTTGGTTTGTTTGGGTTTTTTTTTTTCTGAGAAAATTTGTTAGATTGCTTTTTAATGGAAGACTTTATGCAACATAGGTAACTGCATGATAGCTTCCCCTCTAGAGCGTGTCCTACCTAATACATCTCACCTACCCAACATTCCACTCCAATGGACCAGCTTCTTGGAAAGCTTTGTAGGGCTTTGATATGGATTGAAAAGCTACAAACTTGGTATTCCATTTACCTAGGTAAATTTACAACCTAGGATGTGGATATACAGGTGTTTCCTACAGTAGACGTGCACTACAGTATTACTGACTTTCAGCTGACTGCTTAACATCACAAGCAGAGCTGTAGCCAAATGCATCGTTATCAAGAAGCTCTGTCCTCCCCCAGTTCATCCAGTAAAAAGCAACGGTACAGTTGTTAATCAAGAAAGTGGCTGTTTGTCATTAATATCCACTTTACTTTAAACTTATTTAAGTGTTGGAAACCTCAGAAGCTGCTATTCCAGTTGCTTATAATGTGCTCTTTGTTTTCTGTTTGGCTTATCTTGAAGCACAATACAATCTTAAGGAAGCACACCCACTCCCTAATGTTTTCCTTGGGAGCCAGAAATGTGTGCTGCAGCGTATTTAGGCAGTTGCAAGTAAAAATGAAGTGTATATTATGAAAGGTGCGGGGGACGGTAGTGGTGGGATGCAGGAAATTATACTCGGCTTTTAAAGGTTGCAGGTCCAGGCTAAAGCCAGAGTTATGACACTTTCTGATTTGAAATTGTGCAGCTGATGTCAAAAAGCTCAACTTGCGAATGCAAAAACATTCAGCTTGCTTTCCTTGATGGATGGCTTTTTGAGGCTGGTACACCTTGTATTATGAGTACACCCAGTCTTTTAAAAGTTCAGTTTCTAAATTGAAACTAACCATTGTTCAAATACCTTTGTAATGAGAGAATCTTGTTTACTTTAACAGTTTCCCTTCCTAACAGGCATGCTGCATTTTCCCAGCCTGCAATGTTTCTTCATTCTTGAAAGCAATTCCAAAACTGACATTATCCCTGGCTCCTTGGATAATTAAGTCTGATTTCCTTGCAATTTTTTTTTTGAGAAGTACAAAGGTTTTAAATCTCAGGCTTTATTTTGGCTAATGCTAAGTCTGTTAATTCAGAAGCCTTAACTTAATACATGGGTGGCTTGGGAGGCTATGTTGGTAATACAGATGTAGAGTGTGTGTGTATGTATATAGGGGGATGTGGGGAAGTAAGTGAAATACAAGGTTTAAGAATCCTGATCTTGCAGGTGAGAAACACAGCATCATTGAGTCTATCATTAACCACTCCTGCGTGTGGGCAAATGTGGGTACCACAACCAAAAGCTGAATCTGGATGTGGATCCAAACTCACATATAGATGTGCATGCTCTGCTTAATAGCTCATCTGTCAGAGGATAGCAGCCTTTTCCTACATTGCTCACTAGAGCTGCTCTTTTTTCAAGATGTTGAATCTGTTTGAACAGTTCACTGCTTTTCAAAGCCCTGTGGGGTTGTTCATACCTGTGGTCTCAGGCTCCAGTTGGTTTTTCCATATGATTTCTCTTCTACATTCTAAATATAGTTCCATGCTATCAAAGAAAACATGATAAAATGATCGACTTCAGAATAAAATCATGCATATATGTTTTATGTCTCCTTGCTGCTTCTGTTTTTTTCTCTTTTTTTTTAAAGAGATTGAATTGTATACAGACAGCAGACATAAAACTTTATTTTAAAATCCCTTCCAATTTCATGAGGATTCAATCTTGAATGCTGAAATTGAAGACTCATTTGTTATTTTGATTCAGAGTCTCAGGTAAACATCCTTGGAGCTCTCTTCAGAGGCTGCTGAAAACTGTTTAAAAGCTGATCTTGGAAGAGCTGTGATTTAATATATCTTAGAGTTTGTGTTTTGTTTTTCTCTGAATAAAACTTGTAAGGTTTGGTTCAGACTTCAATTTTAACTCTGAGGTTTTTAATTTAAATGCAGTTTGTGAACCATTGCCAACATCTTGCATTATCTTGAGCAAAGCAAGCTTAAGACAAGGTTGTTTCTCTTATTTAATAAGCAAGCATTACTGTTTCATTGATGCTTTTTTAAACTGAAAAGGTCAGCCCCATTGTTTCTAAAGCAGGAGTATATGAGTCTGAAACATAAATCGTTAGTATCAACAACCCATGATGTAGTCAAGCATTTGTCACAATGAATGAAAAAATAAACAAGTCGTTCCCTCAAGACCTCACCCAAGACCTCTGTGCTATTTAGAGCTGAATGAAAACTTAATTGAATAAAATAATCTGTTAATACATTTAAATAAATGTTTGAATACTTGTTTTCATTGTTCTGTGAATTATATTTGAGATGATATCTTCCTCAAAGATAGCTAAGTATAAAACATGAATTTTTAAAATGTTCTGAATTGGAGATGAAGCATTAAAAGCAGATCTCTTAAATTCCACTTTTACACCATCTTAATACTTGTATTTTTCCTAAATAAAAAAAATCTTCCAGGAGTAAAAAAGATGGGCTTCCTTGTGTTTCTAGCATCTAATACTACTTCATCCTTTCCAGAGAGGGAGAGTAATAACAAGAGGGAGAAGAAAAGCCTAAAACTAGAACATGGAAAATAGACATTTTTTTTCAGTTTTTAGAAGTGGAAACTGAATTTTTGAACTGAAAGTGAAACATTTTCCTCAGTGAAAAAACATGGGAAGGTGGGAGAGAGATGGGACGGAACCCAGAGCAGATCAGGTATTGGCTGACTTCTTCCTCTTTCAGTCCTGTCTGTACTCTTTTTTTTCTTTTCTTTCTATCTTAGTACAAAAAAATATTTTGCAACTTTGATATGACTGAATCTCCCTCTAACATTCCTGCTGTACCTCTTCAGGAGACTGGGAAAAAAGAAAATCTATTAAAGATGGGGTGACAAGTATTTGCATCTCAACCTTTTGATACTTTCTTTGGTCATACACCTTCAGAAAAATAACTTGCTGTAAAATATTATTCATAAGCCTCACAAATAAGCATTGAACAAAAAATGGCAATGTTACAGGGAGGAATAGGGAGACTGCAGGACATGTCTGTGTGTGCAATATCGCATAGGCCTTCAGTTAGGATAACCACTGTTCTAGTGTGGGGCTTCTGGGAAGTTTGATGAACTAGTATCTATAAATTCTTCAAAAACAAGGTTTGAGAGTGATATCCTTGTTTTTCTGGGTTTGAAAAATTTCCTTGGATGATTGATAAGTAATATAGTTGGTAGAGATTGCCTCCTGCCTTTATCCTTCCATTGTCACAGCTACAGCATTTATAGTCGCTTTTCAGAGTTTCTTTTGAAGATCTTCATGTAAGAAGGGATTTTTTTAAAGTCCATTCTTGCCAAGTCCTATTTAAATACTAGAAAAAAGTATATTTGTCAAACTGAAATAGAAACAATAGGCATACTGGACTGTGTTTAAATATTAAGGGATAGGGATCAATCACTTACTGGCTTTTTCTGGTCTCAGTGAAAATATGCTCACTACAGAGGTTTGTGTGTATGACAGAAGGGTCTGTACCTGCTGGTGTTTGCTTGTAGCCTTGCATTTGAACAGTAACTGGATATCTCCTATAACATTGGGAATCTTGCTGTGTCTCATCGATTAGGAAAGTAGGGTATCATGAAAAATGTGAAACTCAAAACAATCCAATGGACAACAAACACACATCCTAAGCAAATATTCTTCAGTTACTGGGATGTCCTGAGGCATCAATGACAGTTACACTAGCCCTGTTTCTGCAGCCATTGCAAAATGCAGGTTTAATAAACAACCTCCTGTGCTTGCAGCTGGTGCAGTCCTAGCAGCTTGAGAAGGGAAATTGGACTGGCTTGCAGTGGGTGCTCAGAGGACCCTTGTGGGGGAAAAAGCTTCAGGACCTGCTGTAGGAGTTAAGGTTCTTCCAGCCTCCTTGGCAAATCCAAGATTGAGGAGGAACAAGTGTCCTGAGTATATTCCCCTCCTGTGGCAACCATGACCTCAGAGAGACCATTGCACTGGTGCCATCACTGCTGGTGCCCTGCTCAGGAAAATATAGTGTTTGTATTGGTAAAGAGTCTGAGAAGCAGGCTGTGAGAGATGTAGGTTGTGGGATGACTTGTTCAGGTGAAGGATTGTGTGTAGATTGGCTTTCAGGAGCATCCTAATGGTTGTAAGACTGTCCTTAGGTTTAGAAGGATTTGGGTTCTGAGACCAGATGAGTGAGTTCCATTTAATCACATAGATTTTATTTATCTTTACACCTGTTCATCTGAAAGTCATGGCTGCATTTCCTTTGATGTTGTTCTCTACTGAAGTCAGTACAGAAACAATTACTTTTCCTGTGTTCGTTTCATAGGTTAACTGAGCTGTTAATTATAGAAGAGTTTTGTAATATTTCCATGTTTAAAACTCTGACCAATGAAGGCAATGCACTTGAAATTACTTATCTTCTGAAGCACCTTAGTACATTAGGGCCTGCTTTTGGCTTTGTTCTTCAGGCTGTTTCACAAGCAGAAACTAGCTGGCCTAGAGCTTATAAACAGCTTTGAGTATCAGCTATGTGCTTTGTTAGAACAGCATCCATCACAACAACGTCAGGGATACAGTGGGGTGTTTTGTCTTATCTTCTCCCTCTCAGCAGTCGTGTATTCTCATACCTAGATGGTTGGCTCATTAAAACAAGTGTTATTGCTGAGCTCAAATAAAAAAAGATGCTGGGTTTTTTAAGACTTGGATTTATATCTCCATGTTGTAATCAGACATCACAAATTCTTTCACAAGAACTATAAAACAAGTTTTTGCATGAGAAGGAAAAGGAAAAAAAACCACGACTATCCTGACCTCCATTAAACAGTTGTGATTTTCTAGTTTAGTGCAAGCTTGAGGCGGGGAAAAGGGGACCTAGCAGTAAATCATCTGTGCAGCTCTTGGCCATAAAGTTTCTTGAGCAGTCAAAATTGCCAGGGCTTGTTTGGATGACTTATTCCTAGGCGGGGGGATGGAAGTAAGTTTATAACACAGCTGCAAACTTTTGCTGTCTCTAGTGTCACTGTTGTTTACATTACGTGATAATGTGGTACAGAAACCTCCTGCCATTTTAAAGGTGATGTTTTCCTCTCTGCCCTTGTTTTGAGATTATTTCGCCCAGCCAATGGAGCAGAGATTTGGAGTCTTTCCGGCACCAGTTTGCATTGCTTAGGTTTTTGCAGAGAACTGGGGCTTCAGTAAGGGCTGCAGCAGGCAAGCCTGGTCAGGTGGGGTTGGAGCTGGGGAGAGACCTGTGGGTCTGACTGGAGTTTGGCTCAGGCCTTTGAATGCTTTGCATGGGGAGGCAGCATGGGCTGTTATCCAAATTGGGTGACTGATCGAGTGATTGCTTTGTGTTGAGATTGGAAGGGAGAAAAGAAGGGTGCCAGTTGGCTTGGGTGACTGGTAGCTCTTGGATAACTTACCTGTTGGCCTGAAAAGGCTGCCAGCATTTTACACTAAATCATTAGCTCCTTTCCATTAGGCTAAGGCTAAAATGTTTATTGCTTGTCTCGGTCAACAGCGTTTGATCAAGAAATTTCATCACTGTACAGTATTTCAAATTGTTATTACTGCAAACTGTGCACTGTAGTTGGAAGGGCTGTTTTCAGCAGGAGGCAACGCTTCTGTTTGACAATGTACCTGATCTCGGAGCAGGCCTAAGGGAGGACATCACGGTAACATAGCATGGAGGAGTGCAGTCTCTTGTGCAAACTGACACTGTCTGGATGAGCTATGGAAATGCTGAAGTAGTGTAAAAAAAAGTTAAATAATACTACAGACCAGTAGAACTTGCTCAGACAGGTGTTACATTGCGCACCTTGATACAAGCCAACTGAGAAATCAGGGGAGGACAAGTATATCTTAAATGTGAGGTTTAGATGAGCAACTTGCAAAATTGTGAGAATAATACTAAAACTGACTCTTAAACTGTGGGGGTTTGGGGGCAAAATTGAGGAAACTAGGCTGGAATTAGGACTGTATTCCTCTTTCTTCTCCTGAAATTCTTTCTTCTCACTCTTTCATGTGTGCTTACTGTTACAAGAAAGCCATTCAGTATCCTGAGACCCCTGACTAATGCTTGAGATGAGTATCTTTTAAATTAAACAGAACTCAACCTGACCTGTCTCTGTCTTAAATTTCTTAATAGTATGAAATATACCCTTTAAACAATCTCAGGCCTGTGGTTCCCCCTTCTCCCTTTAATCTAAGGTATGATTAGTGCTTAATGGACCTTGAAAAGCACCTTTATTTATAATGGCCACAGGTTGCTCTGGTCTAGATATGATCTCCAGTTCTCTGTTTTCTCTTGAAATGAACCCCAAAATTGTAGGACACATACTTGGTTATTATGGTCATATATGCTACATATTCAGAACCACCTTCTTTGGTGAATGATTTAATATATATAACTTTATGCCAAAAAACAATGGACTTCTTTATGCTGAGCAGTACTGATAACACAATATCTATTACACAGATACACCAAGGTATCAGGTGCCAAGAAGCACTTTTCATGAAGGAAGACATCTGAATCCAGGACATTTATCCTGCATCTGAGGAGGTGCAGTGAGAGCAAGAGATAGAGCTCTCATACTAACTGCACCTTGCAGCACAAAGAACTCAGAAGCCCTCAAAATGTCAGCCTGAGTCAAAACTGATTATCTGCCATGTGCTATTTGCTGAAATCCAAGTATAAAAGTATCTAGGACCCAGTGTTTTCAGAAAATCAACCCAAGCAGGCAAATACCCAAACTGTGATTCCAGCAACACTTCTATTGAATAAAACCTTGTAGGTCAGACTTTAGATAAAAACTGTTTATGTTTTATGTCTGTGCATCTCCTTGTTGAGCATAATTGTAAGTTTTCTAGTGAGTGTTCTTCCAAATCAAACAGCCTTTCTCATGACTGCCTAACTCAAACTTGAAAATGAGAGGTGAAGCTCTCAGAGCTGGTAGATGACTGTTTATCTTGTCCCACTAGATCATTACCTTTGCTAATGATGTTGAATCCATGTGATACACTAATCATAAAGTAACAGCACCCACATCAAACTACTTAATTAAATTTCTTAACAATAGATTACAGTGGGATTGCTGGTTTTCTTCACACTGGCATCAGATCCTAATACAGGTTTTGTCTGGGGCTGCACCACTCTTGGAAGTGTACATGAAGGTTAAGCCCAGTGATACAAGATGCCTCTATCAAATCTGGGGAGAGCAGTAATGATCTCCAGAGTCTCTGCCTAGTTACTTAATGAGAAGGTTTTTATTTTGAATAATGCTTCAAGTTTAACATACAATAGTTGCTCACCCGGATTATGTCATTTTCATCTATGCTAATTTGCTTGCAGTTAGAACCACTGGGGCTGGATACAGTCTGGTTTCCACAGTTCCTATCAGCTTAATATCTAGAGGCAGATTTAGAAAATAAAAAGGCTCTACTGAGTTGTAAGTGCCTATAAAGCATGGATTTTAATGCTTGTCTTACTATTAACAAATTCAAGGTGGTTGCTTTGGTTTTTACCTCTTTCTTCCCACACCCCAAAACTTTCAAAACGGAGCTAGTGTGTTATCCTTTTCTCCTCGTTCTGTACCAAATCTTGGAAGGTGACTTAATAAGCTGAGAGTCCTTCTCAATCACTATGCTTTAAGCTTTAATACATGACTCAACAGATAAATATTCAAAACCAGAGCAATTTCTCAGTGCTTTTTCTCCAAGTAAGTTAAGTAGGGTGACAAGGCCAGTGAAGCTTTGATTTCAGAAGATCAAGATAGAATGTGGCTAGTTGTGCAAAATGAAGGTGGTGAAAAATTACTGACCATACAACACATCCAAATTTACTTAAATATCTTTCCAAATTAGAATAATTTAGATTCTCCATAACAGAAAGCCCTTTCAAAAGTGTTCTCTATTTTTAGTTTTACAGATCATTAGTGCTATTTTAGAATGTTCTAATATTACATGATTTAAGTCTATGAAACAATTACACTGGTAGGCAAAAATTGCATGGAAGAGTGTGGCAATTTAACATATGTTACTTGATAAGAATGAATGGAGAAATAGAAAATATTTATCCACATGTAAGATCTTCTCAAAGGCCAAGTAGAGAAGCAACCTGGGGAGATTAAGGGAATCTAAAAGCCAAATAATTAATGGCTACAGTAGCCTCCAAAGTGAAATGATTAAGAAATGAGAACCACAGACAGAAAGTGAGAGAAATACGATGAAAAGCCATGATGGGTAAGGTCCCCTTTACCTGTCTGGGTTGATTCTTTCATTCCTAGAGTCCCTTCTACTTGATCGGATGCTCTTCTATTCCAAGTTCTCCTCTTCTAAACACTTTCCTCATTAATGATAGCTATTTTTTCTTTTTAAACTTTTAGACTAAAATGTTTAGAGAATAATACTATAGAACTCTCTGATGCTTGGTGATATTTGAAACAAGACTAGCTCAGTACTGTATTGTATAAGCACACAAATGTTCATTCCTCAGGAGATGGGATGGTTATGCCAGCATCTCATTACACCACTTTAGATATTTCAGAAGCAGCAGAAGAACTTAATAATTTCTTTTACTTAGTCCTACTTAAGAGATAAAAACTCCCTGCAAGGACATGAAGGTGTTACCCAAGCATGAACCTTTACAGATCAGATCTGGGGGATGGAGCCTGAAAAAATGCACATGTGAGTCTCAGAAAATCTTCGCTACTGGAAGCAATGCTGTGAAATATGTCCTTGAAGACTTGTGGTTTTGTTTCCTAAAATTAGTGATATCCATTAACACCCATCAGCTATGTGCTTATTTGTGTAAAGATACTTATATTCTAGCTCATATGGCAAAGAAAAATGGTTCTTTTTATTTCTGGTTGCTGATATTTGAGGTATTTGAAGTATTTTTTGCACTGTTGTTTTTAAATAATACTCAAATTATTTGCACATAAATTACTGAAAAAGGCCAAGGACTTTATTTTCACTACTCACTGAAAAATGTAAAAAATGTAAATCTAGCTATTAGGATCATACTATCTGGTAAGAAGAAAAAAAAAAAATATAATCCTCTCCTATATTCCCCAGTCATATGAGACAGAGACCAAGGCTTTTGTGATACACATTACCAGTCTGTGGACAGAGAACTGGACAGATGGATGCTGTATCTGTATCGTACATCCTAGACACTGCATGCTCGTTATGGCTTTAATAATTTTTATTTCTATCATTCATTTAAAAGATAAGCACAATTAAATCAACTTAAACAGGGGGTTACTTTTGATATCGGAGAACTATGCAAAAAGCCTCAGTGCAAGTAACTTATTTCTGCATGGTGCTGCAGAAAGTGTGTTTGAAACTCTCAACCCAGGTTATTTTATCCCTTTAAGAAGAAAAATCTAGTTCTGAAGGAATCATAGCCTGGGTGCGTAGCAGAAAGGTTGGAAAAGCTTCGCTGTCATCATTTTTGTTCCCATGCCCAAAGACTGTACTAAATAAATCACAAATTCTTCTGTTCCACTCTTAAGTTTCTGGATGGAGATGTATTCGGCTCAGGTTGCAGACAGTAATGCTGGCAATGGGGCTGCTGAAACTCATAATCAAGACTTGTATTTGGGATCAAGTGATTTCAGCTTTAACCCACTTGGATGTAGGACATTTCTTATTAGCTGCTAATTACTGCGATTAGTGTTTATAAATAACGCTTTCTTGATTTATATTTGGGGTTTTTTTATACTCTTGTTACTCCTTGAACTATCTCAATGACTTCAGCAGGTTGATTTGGAAGGCAAAGTACTAATTTTTAAGGGCAAAAGTTTCACAGAGTTACTTCTTGTTTACATAACTTGGGTTTTGTGACTCAAAACTCTCAGTTGTTTGATATTGACCATGGCACTGACTGCAGTTAACACAGAAATAACTTCTTCCTTATCATGAGTCTGTACATGATGAATAAACACAGCACAACACAAGTTAGAAGCACCATACCTCTTCTGGTGCTCTATTTTGCAAAATAGCTATGGGGATAGAGCAGGTCTTTGGTGGAGTAGCACCTTTTTCTGCTTTTGCATTGTGTCTGATGTTAGTTGCTTTCCCAAATTATATCTATTAATAAAAAAATAAGTTAACACTAGTGTTGTCTAAGAGATGGTCTGACGAGCCACCTCCAGATCTTTATTTGCAGGTTTGTAAACAATCCAGAGATGTTGCATAAGGCTGTGGAGCCCCTCACCCCCAATGGATGGCCTTGCAGCATCTCTATCAATGCAGCTCCTTGCTGGCAGATTGTTGCTCTGATGATGCCAAGAGGTGACACTTATTTCTAACTCTTAATTTGACTGATGAGAGACTATTGAGGTCGCAAGAAGCCATTCCTTCAAATCTGCTTTTCTCAGATTGTTCTCTTGTTGAGGACAATTTCCTAAAGAATCTTGCTACTCTTAATGAGAAAAGCCCAAGTGTTTATTGTAACCTGCTTTGAACTGTTAGCAGCTCCAGAGGAGGGAGGTCTTCGAACAGAGCCCAGCTTGTGCCAGAATGAGAGCAGGGCTGAGGTACAGAAGCGGGGCAGCGAGGGAGCAGCGTTAATAAAAACACTGCAAATGAAACGTTAGCGCGGGGTGGTGAAAGAGCTCAATTTTATTTTGTTTTCACACATTAGGTTTTGCTTAAAGCAGACAAGTACCAGGGAGAGCGTTCTGAAAAGAGGCTTTGTATAGGAGCTGGGGCTCTATCCATCAGATTTGTCATTTCAGGAATGCAGCCAGATGTATTGACTTACTAGCAATTGCATTGGTGCCATCTGGCCTGCTGGAGGCTGTGTTAAAGATGGAAAAAACTCAACAGAAAGAAATGAAATTTGTTCATCATGCCATTACCCTAGCTGCTTATTTAAAGATGGGGGGATGGGGATGGGGGGGGAAATGTAGCTTCTTGGCAGGGGGTATGCTGTTTGAAAATAAAATATAAGGTTTTTAAGGACTACAAGTTTCAAAACCAAGCACTGGTGTTTATATGTAGAATTGAAAACTAGGCCTCGCTGTTGTGTATTTTAATTTTTTTGTTGGTTTTTTTCATGGAAATATACTTTCAAATCCTTCTATTCTGAGTTGTAGAGAAAAAAAACCCACCCTGCCATCCCTGCCTGGTCCATTCTCAGTTCTCCCCAGCACTAGTTTAGCTTTCTGAACCAACACCACCTCTCAGGAACTGAGGTTTGTAGGTGCTGTACTTTTTATTCCTGACCTAGAAATGTCTTCATAACTTTGGGATTTTTTCTTTTAGATCTTATTGACATTATTGTCTAAACAGAACTGCTATTCCCACTACATCAGTAGTAATATGTTCCTTATTTTAATACAGACATACCTAAATGTATTTATTTTAATCCATGAATGCCAGGTCTCAAGTATTTCCATGCATTTCATTTAGCAAGATACTATTCTTAATATTAGTAGGATCAGTTCTAGTGTTAACATTTATTAACAGAATAAGGAAAAAAACTTTTTCAGTATAGAAATGTACTATGTGTGCATTCGCTATAGTGTGAAAATGGCTCCCCAGCCTTATGGAGGTATCATTTTTAAACATGCTTATATTTGTATTTAATTCTGCAATTTAGTCTTCCTGAATCACAGGCTGCCATCTTTTCATGAAGTGGTTCCATTGGTTTTACAGGATAAAAATGTGTGTGAAGTACCTCCCACAGGAGTTAATGAAACCTGGACTGGCTCCAGTAAGAGGCCATGAAGCAATTCCTAGGAATTTTTGACCTTTGTTGAAGGTTAGAAGAAAGACTTAGTTACTGAAAAGTAAAACAGTATAGGTGCTAAATTATGCTATTTTATATAGTTCTTCAGTACTCTTTCATAGACGTACTGGTTAATTTACTGTCACAGTAAGTTGTTTACAATTGCTCACAAAAATAATGAAACAAAGGACCGGAGTCCCTTTTTAAAGAATATTCTGCAATTCTGCTCTGTTCTTCTTATTACTTTTTTTTTACCATTTAAGATAAAATGCTCTTGAGGGCAAAGAATTGGAACTTTGTAAAATGCTGAACTACTTGTGGGTGAAGTCAGTGTTTCAGCACTCCCAAACACATGTTCTAGAAGAATACATGATAGTTTTAGGATTTCTACAACCATGAAACCTCCATTATAGCACTGCCAAGGTCTTCACTGTGGGGTTTTTTTTCCAACAAGATGAGAAATGCTGGCACCAATACTGGAAAAGTCAACAGTGACTAAATACTCTTGAAAGAAGATGTAATGCTCTTACAGCAAATCACTGAGCTGTGTGAAAGAAAACCCCGTTCAGCCCTCATTAAAGGACAGGAGAAAGACTTCTGTCTACTGTAGAGGAAGCTGGTTTGTGCCTTTTAAGGCAACACTGAGAGCATCACTGGAGCAGGAGTGTTAGCTGGTACTCCACTGTGCTGACATTCATAACGATAGAGAGCACTGACCTCGTTCAAGATCGCATCTAAATGGGACTGGACTGTGAAAAATCCCCAATGTTTGAATCATCTCAGATAACGTGCCGCCTTCTGTCTTTGGGAGAGTGCTTATCATATCTGTGACAGCCTCTGTTTGTTTTTTGTGGTGACACAGTCCACCTCCCTGCATCAGGATGGAGTGACACGACCTGAGCTGATAAAGTGGCTTTGGGGTTGCTCTGAGCAGCTGCTGCTTCTGAATGCCCTGCTATGTCTCCTGAAGAGCACTGTGAGGTTTGGTTGCCATTCAGTTTTTAGTAATTTGAGATACTCTGTTAAGTTGAATAAGGTTGTTGTGGTTCTCCTCTGCCAGTAAAAATAGATATCTTTGGTAGCAAGATCTGAATTATTCCTTCAATGGATTAATTAAAGGACTTAATCTCTGTGCCTTTTATTTTGTAAATTCAGAATGTTGACATTATTATTGTTAACAGTAATCTTATGATTATAAACAGGAAGACGGGAGGGCTCAAGAGTATGACATACAGGACAAAATGCTCTTCTGGCCAGGAACTGCACACTGAGCGGAACAGCAAGGACACAAAATATTCTGGGAAAAGAGAAACATTGCCATGTCTCCGCAGGGAACTTCTGCCCATGCAGAAATTGCCACCAGATATTAGCAGCCCTGCCAGGAACAGAAACACTTCTAAAATCCTGTGCAAAATTTTGAGGGGAAAAAAGGCAAACAACAGGTTTGCAAGTTGAAAGAAAAAATGGAAGAATGACAGGAGTCATCATCAAATTTATGTTATAGAATAGGCTGCACAATTTTTTTAGGATTAATAACTTTTCTCCCTACATTTCTCATTCTTATCCAGGTGAAGTAATCCAGCTTGCTTTTGAAATTGGAACTTCATAAGTATGTTATGTTTTCATATTTAATCTGAGTGCAAAAGTATTATGTGCATGAAATGTGGGCATACATACATAGCATGTATGAATGTATATTTAAGTGTGTGATTGCAGATATTGAAGTTTTAAAGCATACTGAGTGATAGAAGCCACTCACTGGCTCACTCAGCGATGGTAAAGTGAATAAATAGAACTACAGAAAAAAAAAGTGAAATTAGTAAACAGTGCTAAATAACAATGCTAACAATCTAAAGTAGTAAGTATTCCACCACTTTTCACTTATTTAACATACATATATATGTTATACACCTGCAAAAATGGAAACACATACTTCCTCTGTGCTTTTTGGTTTGGTTTTCTTTTTTTAGCAATATAGCATCCATAAGATCAAGTAAGTGTCGTAAACACGGGTCGGAGGAAGGCAGAATAACTTTTATTCCTCCCTGTCTAGAGTGGTTTATAGTTTGATTTCTTTTTTGCTGCACTTCTAGCACCCAGTAAAAGAGTGACCATTGCTAGTGCTCTCAGAAGGCATAGATACCATCTTACCTGGCGAGTTAGATGGGATTTTAATACAGGTTTGGAAAAGTTTGTTCTACATCAGAAAATGTAAAAAGACCACATGGGGAAAAAATCCTTTAAAAAGTTTCTAGAAAACTTGGATCAGCATAACACGTGCATATATAGATATTTAAACCAAACACAGTGTTTTAGTAGCCTTGGACAGCTCTGAAATCAGTGGATGTTTTCTTCATGAATTTTGTCAGTCTGGTTTTTATTAACACAAACAGGCCAGTGGTAGTGACATAGGTAGTGACATAAGGTGCATTTATGATAAATAATGGACTGCCAAAGGGGAGAACTGTGCAAGGGACAACTTTCATGTGTACTTTTTGGTGATGCATGACCTACCCTTACTCCACAGGCCTTTTATCATCTCTACATGAAAGAAAAACATGTTTTAGGTAAGATCATGTGGACTTGATAGCTCTATCTTTGTAACCTTTTCTACAGTATTCCCCAATGGGCTGATAACAATATGTAGTCAGCTACCTTTAGGCCATCGTTGGGTCAAATCAGACAAAATATAGCAGTTTCCAAAACTTAAACACCTGCATAGGTGACAAGAGAAATAAAAGCAAGTATAAGTCCGGGCAAAATAGCTAGAGGTGTCCAGTATTTTCAGTGGCAATCTGAGGGCAATTGAACGCCGAATTCAAATATGGCCTCCACAGAGACTTATTGACAGCTTGCACTGTTTCTGAACTTGTTGTTGGTATTCTGCACTTTTAGAGAGAATCCTGCTGCCCTTGAGGTTATGTCCGTGTCAGAAATTTAAAAACAGTATATGTAGGAAGATAATACAAAACTCTGCTAGTTTAATTCTGAAACTCTGCTAGAAATAAATTCCATGAGATCAATGAGGAGAAGGCCCTGGTGCCACCCTACTCTGTGTGAAAAGTACACTGTGACTGCAGCTGCAATAACACTTTGTCCCTTCTATGTAAAGGAATGAAGCTGCAGTTCTCTGACAATAAGTTTTTTCCAACTTCACATTTCCAATACAAAGCATTACCGATTTGTATTGGAGTTAATATTTAAAATTTGAAGCCTAAGGAGAGATAGATCCAAGACCTGTCACTTCTGTTACACTGCCAAAATCAGATCCTGCTAACTGAAATGGCTGCAGTTATCTCTCTCCTTGCTGAAGTTCAACTTCCTATGTTATTAAATGGTTTATTATGTTTAGGTGTTGTATTCGGTTGGTTTTTTTAGAAGGGCTACTTGCTTGCTTTCTTTTTTTTCTAATTAATTGACCACTCTAAGTGCATTTCAGTCACTGACAGTAGTACTTTGAATTTCAGGAGATCTAGTTACTCTTATGCTGTTGTTTATCCCCACAGCAGCTATAGCTTCAGAATGCCTGTGTTAAGCATAAAGCTGACCTTAATTTTGCAATTAAAAGGAAAGTAATTCAATGATGTGCACACAGACCACTGTGGCACGTGTGTGCTCATATAAACACTGGGGTATCGTATGGAAGCTCTTAATAAAACCCTTATGATATGGATAATACTCAAGTTACAAATGCTACAGCTTATCTGTTATGTGTGGTAGGTGATAAGAACTCTGCAATTCAGTCAAGGTAGGAAGGCAATTTCAGTAAATATAATACCTGAAAGCAATTTTCAAATTACTCCCTGAGTTCTAATGTACAGTAATCTCCAAAACAGGTTATTTTTCAAATCCAGTTTCCAGTTTGCGTTGGTGTTTTTTAACCATTAGTGGCACGTTACTTACCACCTCAAATCCCTCAATTTCAGCATGTGATACTTAGATGCATTGTAGTGAAAAACGAATAATTTTCTGAGTAAGCTGTCAAAATTCACCTTAAGCTGGAAATTGAAACATGACATGGACACAGGGATATTACAGATCAATTATGGCATATGTAGCATAAGACTGGGATATGACAGATGTGTTTGTAGATCCACATGTGGTACAGAGATGATTAGGGAAGCATTATTTGCTGTATCTTGCCCTAAGAAGAGTTAGAGGTACCTAGGTAAATTGCTCCCTAGCAGGTTTGCAACAAAAACAACAATAAACTTCATACATAAACACAGAATATTGTGAAACCAAAAGCATCCAGATTTTTAAAAACATTATGTCACTCCAGACAGGTGTGTTGGTGTCTGTTAAACATGATGCTTGGTCTACAATGTAGAAACTCCATCAACCACTGACTGTTAGAAGGAGACAAGAAACACTGCCTTTTTGTTTCTTACTTTTCAGCTAGCCAACACTTCTGGCTGCTGTTTCAGATTAAATGAGCTTCACTGGATTGACAGCCTTTAAGGCTTTTCTTCATGGCAAAACAACTTCGGAACATGTGAATAGGCTGGCCTTGAGCTCATTGCAAAACCTGGCTATTCCTATTTGGCCTTTGCTTCTAAAATATAGAGCTCCCTGGAAGATGGAGAAATTTTATCTTTCTTACCAACCATGCCACAGGTTTCCCCACATCTGCACTTGTACTTTTTCTAAGGTTGATATGTAGTTGAGGAGACAAATCATGCCCCTGCATCACTTTTACTGTCTCATTTTTCTACCATCTGCCTGTGGGTGAGGAACAATTGTCCTTAATCTCTATGTACAGTGGCGAATGCTGGTCAGCTCTTCCCTTCTTGTGAAGTACCCCCAAGGACAATCCAGCCTTTCACTATTGCAATTACTGCATGAGACACTAACAGAACAGTATCAGTATCATTCTAAAAGACACAGTTTTATTACCCTGACATAAAGGCCTTGGACTATCAAAATTCTTCTTTAACCATGCCAGGAAAATAATTGAAAGCATATTTAGCTATATGGATGTAGAAACCTAGAGGAATTTTGTTGGTCTTGTGGTTAGCTAAAGAAAGACATAGAGAGATATTTAAACCAAGAGTTTGTACAAGCCCTTCATGTTCCTGAAATTTGAGAGAATACATTTGACAATAGCACTCACTTTAAAAACTGGATACAAGGTTCTTTTGGATTGTTCTTTTGTGCCTTTTGCTGCCTCAGTAATACGTTTGGAGATATAATTTTGGTCATTGTTCAGGACTTGTTCAGGGAAGGCAACTTGGACCTTTTTGAAGTTGATGCACTTCTATCTTGACCAGAATTAAATGCTCTTCAGCTAATGTTTTAGCTTACCTGAATGTTTTTATTAGTTTTATTTTTTCCAAGCAAAATCTCTCTCTGAGTGCTGCAGTCAGCGCAAACTTTCCATTCAGATCAAAGCATATAGGCTGGCTCTGTGTTACCACCTGACAACATTATCATTGGAAATATTAAGCTGTCAACAGCAGATCTGAAGGAGTCATTTTCCCAATCTGTAGTGAATTATAGAGGATGGGATTCTATCACATATGAAAGTCTTTCCATTTTCTAAGACTGTAACTAATTCTAATAATTTCAATCTGACCTCAGACTGGATTTCCCTCTTGTTTTAAATCATGCTTGAGATACCTTCTAATGGCTTAGTTACAAGATTTGTAACAATTCAACACATTTGTGTATTTGTGTTGGTGTTTGGCTTTTTGTTTGGTTGTTTTTTTGTTTGGTTGGGGTTTTTTGTTTTTATTTGTTTGGTGGGGTTGTTTTTTTTGTTTCTGTTCATTGTATGGTTTTGTTTGGTTTTGTGTGTGTTTTGTTTTTTTATCTATTTAAACCTGTATGTGCCAAGCTTCTGTTTGGAGAGAGGATTCTCTTTTTGCTGAAATCAGCTCACCACTGTTCTGTTCTATCTTTCTCTTTCTGGTTGTGTTCCTGATGAATATGTTGTTTGCATAGCTTTATGCTAACACACACGTCATTTCGGTCTGAGTGTGGGTCAGTGTCAAGTGGGACAGGATTAGGATGTGGGAGGTTGTTAGCATTAATGCTTAGCTGGTAGGATTAGGATAAAGCTCTAATTGAACAGCTCAACTAACCTGGGATTCATCAAGAGATTTGCAAAAGTGCATTACAGTGGCCAATGAAAGGAACTTTTAAACTATCAAGGCGATGTCATATTACAAAGCACTAATTGCAAAGTGGCAGGGTCAAGCACTTATCTCATCTTGCATGTACAGCTTGTAAGATTCTTTGGTGGTTTTGGCATTGCAGTCTGTGCTTCAATGCTTAGAGTTAGTGGGACAGTGAGAAATGAAAAAGTGTTTTGTCTAAGTTAAAAAAATAGCAGCAATACAATACTATTTAATGAAATCCCATTAGAGACACACAATCTGGTGGAATTTGAAGGAACTTGTAATTTAAAAAAAAAAAAAATCTCAAATGACCTTTAGAAAATGTATTTTAAATTAGTCAAAAACTTTGGCAATTTACTATTTGCAGAGGCAAAATTTCACATATTTCTCTAATCCTGCCAGTTTCTTGTCTGGGGAGGTAACACTGGCTAGGGCAGATACATCCAAATATCAAAATGGTACATGGGCTTTGTGGTGGTCCTCTGTGCAGGGATGATACGTGATAATACACCATAAAGGTGGTCCTCTTAGCCTTGACAGGTCACTCAGAACCTATAATGGGTGATACTATTGAAAAGTTAAAAATACTGATTGAATTCCTAAAAATTGCATCTTGTTCTCACTTAAATCTGCATTCCAACCACCACATAATTGGCATGTGTTAGTGCAGAGAGAGCAATTTCATTGTGCAATTTGTCTTGGCTGTGCTCATTTTTTTGGGGAAGGAAAAAATGTGAATGAAATAATAGCTTTTGATGACATCATAGCTATGGCTAAGATTAAAACTGCTCCCCTGTGGGGTGTTGGTGAGATTTTTGCTCTATCAACTTCATGGAAATGTATATTTGTACTGTACTGGCAGTGGGCCAGTTCCTATGATTGTTTTATTGGGTGTCCAGTGTTATTAAACCACTCTGTGTTTTTTCCCCTTTCACTTTTTACTTCTGAACTACAATTCTGTAACCAATTTGCATTACTTTATGTTCAGTTTCACGTGCCATGTGTCAGCTGAATTACACATCCGATCTAAAGATTCAAAGCTCTTTGAATTCTTGGTGGCTGTGCTGTATTTACTACTCACTGGCTTGTGTGTGATCAAGGAATTTAACAAGTTTTCAAGTGTTTTCCATCTCTGAGGACATCTATACACAGGATAGATGGAAAAAAAGCTATAAAGATCCAATAAGGGAATATTTAGGGATAAGTAGCAATACAATTTATACCCCACTGTATAACAATTCTCTTGTGTTCTGGCTTTTCTGTGCATTCAGCAATTGCATTATTCTGTTGATTTATGAGGACAAAAAAGCCCATTCTTTGTCTGTGAAATGCGTAGCATAGATAAGTCTCTTGTCTCAGGAGAGCCAGAAGGGTACTGAAGTACACAAATCATTAATAAATTATCATCATAATAATGTCAAGTTTCTACATGCTACTCTTCAAGAAATCCAGAATGGGCTTGAGGTTGTAATAATATGTATCTTTTCATAAAGTCTTAAAATACTTTTGCTGTGGTTTATATTTAGTTTAGCCCCATTGATGTATTTCAAAGGTTCAATAAAAATAATGTAACGACGTGGGCTGTATCCCATTCCCAGAAAGTATGAATTTCTAAAGATTCAGCAAGATCACCAAGTCTGACATCTTACTTTTCATTGGTTCTCTTGAGTCCTGCACAGGCCACCCATGAAGTTGTCCAAATATTGTGCAGAATTTTGTCTGAGGCTTTTGAGCCACTTTTTGTAGGGAGTAGTATAGGTATATTGAGTACAATTCCATTTTTTTAATGTTTCTGTAAATCATGGATAAGAGAGCCACGAATAACTTGATTCTACTCTTCCATCCAGTTAAAGTCAACACAGTAAAGATGGTGCAAACAGGGTCAGAGTCAGGCTCTTAGTCATGATAAATTTCTTAATGCTAGTGGCAGTATGTTCAGAATGCTTTGAAGTGCTGGTTTGTCAGAGTTCACAACAGTTCATTTCAGCTCCAAATAAAATATTATCTGACTTTGCTGGCTTTCCAGCACCAGTCAGTGCAACAGTAGAGCTGTTCTAATTCATTTTATGAATCCAGTTTTCTTACACTAGTCTCATTATTGGAATTCGTACAGAGCTTTCTTTAAACACAGCTTTTCACTGAAGAAAAACAAAAGAGTGTTTATATAAGACAATAGGGCAGACGACATTTACTGTATAGGGTTGATTTTGAGTTTATGCAACTAAGACAAAGGGAAATGAACACCCCCATGTGGTATAACCTCTGCAAGAGTCTAGCTTTGTTATTTTAAGGCTTGAAATGCCATACCTTTTAAAGTTTGAATTATTGAAGAATAGACTTTACAACATGTACTTTGTTCTACAGAATGCAAGCACAATAGTTTCCTTATGTTTTTTAATTTCAAATACATTCAGAGCAAGACAACTTCCACCTTTTCTGAGGCTGTTTGCAATGTAACATAAATGTTGTTTACCCTGGTTCTGAGATTTTAAGAACTATCAGCAGATTACTTTTTTTTAGGTTTAACAATGTCAATAATAAAGCTTAAAATAAGCCCAGTTGCTGAGCAGAATACCTTAAACATTCAATCTTTAATTCTGATGTCTCTATCTTCTTTCCTTCTCATTGGTTGCTTTGTGAAATTCTCAGTGAAATAGCCCCTTGAGGCTCTTTCAAACATTATGAAGCTGTGTGGAAGAAATAGTGAGGACATAGAGGAATTTCAGGACTTATGTACATGGAGCAATCCTTTTACACTTTTATATTCCAGATTCTTATCAATTTGGGGCTAAGAAATAGTGTCCTAAGATAATTGGTTAAAGCTCAGCAAATGCTAAAGTAACCTGTTTATTAACAGGATAAAAAGGATTTTTTTTATTTAATGTATTAGTGGCTGCAAAATACATACCTGATTGCGAAGAAGATATCTTTAATATGTTAGATCTGACGATCATGCAATCCCACAGGACTGACCTCAGTACAACACTACTACGAAGCTAGAGTAAATCCAAATAAATTAGTGAACAGTGTCTGCAAGGTTAAAAGGTTTGTTTTCTGTAATTTTTAAATTTATTTTTATATCTAAGTTGTTTGGTTTGTTTTGGTTTGTTTAAGGAAAAAGAAATCTGAAAAGAGCTAATATTTGGAAGGGGAAGGATAGCTACAGTTGCAAGGCATAAAGATGACTCATGTTTGACGTAGACTGGAATGCCTGTCTCTGCCTTCTTGTCAAGTTCTTATAGTTGCTTATTGCGATACATGAAAGGAGGGATGAGGTGGGAAGAAAGTGCTTAGTCCCTTCACTTACGAAGGATCCTCTGAGCTGCTTTCTTTCTGTTTGGTCTGAAATAATCTGGGTCTTCTGTCCTGCAGGTTTATTGTCTTGGATGCCTTTCTGCACAGAGGTTAGGGAATGTTTTTATGAGTAGCTCAGGAGATAACATCCAGGTCTGATAGTGTGTATTTGGTCTAGTCTGAGTTCAGTACCAACTACATAAATCATATTTGAATTAGCGCTGCTGTACCTACCTATGTAAGTAATGTATTTTTCATTGTGAAAATTCTTAGAACCATAATAGAGTAAGTGGAAACCTGGAGAGGTCATCTAGTCCCAAAGCAGCTAACTACTGCAAACCATTCCTGACAGTTTTGTGCTTTTTTTTAAATAAAAAAAGAGGATGGAGAAAAGGAATATTATTCTCTCCTGTTCAGGCTGGAGTCACACTTCACAATCCATGCTGTATTCCTCATGCATGGGTATGACAACCCCTATTTGTGCTTCCCAGTAAATCGTGATAGATCTTGCCACTCCTTTGAGACAAGTGAAGGTGGGAAAGTTGAAAAGGCATTGGTCAAATAACGTAGCCTGCAGCCATCCTGCTAACAGGTTACCAGTTAAAATGTTATTTTGGTTAACAGAGGATAGAGCATCTGGTTTAAATGACAAGTACTGCCCTTCCCCACAGGCAAGAGATGTCTGTATATGAATGATGGTGAAGTAATAGCTCAAGTAAACTAGGCAATAAAGCCAATGCTTTACTGAGCTTTCTCACAATTTGCAGTTTAAATCTAGAGAAGAAATGATTATAAGGAATATTTTATCATAAGAGATTCACAGCATCTATTAGTGCTTCAATTGTTAATAGGGAACTAGAGATATATGAACCGAAATGTATGTAGAGGGTGTGCATTTTTCCACTAATAATGCTGAGTTTTCTCAGAAAATGGGAAAGTTCTGCAAATCACCTTCAGCTGGACTATTTATTACTGAGAATTTGCAGACTTGAATCTTAACTGTATAGAAGTCATGCTTGCTTTCTACAGAATGAAAGAGCAATCCTTCAGTTGTTCTTCTCATAAGAGCCGAATGCTCAAACCTTGCCTGCATCAGCTGCCTCCTAACCAGCTATGGCAAGTTTATTTTTAGCGAGAGGCTGAAAGTTTCATTTTAAGAACTTCAAACGAAATATAAATCAAGATAGTTTAGTGATAAAAAAGCTTGGCTGGGGAATTCTATTGGCTTTTCTATATGAAATACAACATGAGGGTTTTTTGTTGTGATGGTTTTTTTTATGGGCACAAAGGTTATTTTTCACTAGCTGTCAGGAACGGCCTGTTTCAGTTTCTTGTACAATTGACCATTGTGATAACTCGGTGGGTTTGTCTTTTTTATCCATTAGACTGAGTAAACACTGGGATTTTGTTCATCTTTTAAATCCATTATATGGTATTTCCTAGAGGAGGTAAGCTTTTTATTTACTTGTGTGGCAACTCTTTGAAATATGACATTTTGAATCATCTCCTTTTTCCCCAAAAAAGTGTATTTCTAAGAAACAAAGATTTTGACTTATATATAGGTTTCATGAGCTAGAACAATTCCTTAATGTGAAGACACACTATATGTTTAATTAAACACAGGGCTATTAGTAGATTAGACATATTGACAGTGTTTTCCAAAAGAAGTTTTGACAACCAGCTGCTGAAAATAGCTGCAGAAAACTCCCAATGAAAGCCAGTAGTAAAAAAAACCCCAGAAATCCCCAAGACTAATTCACTCAAAAGTAAAGAAGGAATAGCTGAAGACCCTATCTCAGCTGAGATTAATGCTGGCCTCTTTGTGGAATAATTTCTTTTGATGATCTAAGGGAGCTGTCTTGATGCTTTATATACTTGTTATTTTATATCTATTTAAAGCCACAACAGAAATTTGAGCGTGAAATACTTTTTCAATTTGAGACAAACCCTGGATGAGGAATGTACAAAGAAGAGATTTCAAAGAGACACAAATACAGCATTTCCATGTGTGATGGGTATTTCTTCGGTAAAGTCTTTGAAAAGTTGAAACAAGTCAAAAAGAGAAAGGAGGTGCCACAAAGAAGAAATACTTCATCAGGAACTACCAGAGGTGGTATCAGATCCACTGCTGCTGTCCTTGATGTTATAAAAGTTATTTGATCAGTAATTATTAAAAAAAAATGAAAATTTTAGGAAGTGTTTCCATCTTGGTATTCTGTCAGATTGAGTAGAGATTGTCACTTCACATAGATGCATGCCACCCTTTGAGATATTTTGATAGCTCAAAGCCATACTACCCTAAAGAGCCTTCTCTCACAGAGATTTTATGTCTTATTTGCAATTCCTATGAAGGTTTCTCAGATGTTCTGGAACATCTTAAATAGCACAGGGTGCTTATATTTAGGCAACTGTGTGAAGTTATGGACTGCACGATCAGATTTTCTTGTGGAAAAAAAAAAACCATAATCAGGATGAGCGTTTTCACTTAACTACTTGGTATATTTGAGTTAGCTCTATGAAAGTTGGTGAGGTTGCTTCTAGGAATATATGAAAAATAGATAGTGTGGCACCAACTAAAACTCAAATATTTATTCAGTTTCTTGTCCTTGGTGAGCCCTACACTGCAATGGTTAGACCAATAGCAATATTCTGGAGAGAATCTAGCCAAAAGTTGTCTTGCATGTGCTCCCAGCACAATAAATATCCACTTACTGCAGTCTAGATGTACATCCTGAGGTTACAGCCACAGTCAATGAGAGAGAGAGAGAGGCAGACTACCTGAAAAAACAAAGCTGTCAGATGCTTGTTCAAGAAAAAAAAAAGATATTCAGTTTGAGAAACACTGCAGTTATAAATCCTCAGTGAATCTATTTTTATGACAAAGTTTAAAGCTGTGGCAAGCCACTCTGGTAACACTTAGAGACTTAGATCTCTTCAACACAAGGCAATTTGTTTTTAGGGCTTTGCTATATAGCACAGAGCCCTTAGTAATTGGATTAGTAGACGGAAAAGAGGTGTTGCACTGATCCATGTAGATCTGCCAGCTGCCTTTGACACGTGAGGGACAGTTGACATGTTCATGGGCCCTGGCAAGAGAGATGGAGCCACATTTGAGTGTCTGTGTGTGTTTCATTGTGAGTCTTGCGCTATGTTTCACTGGGGGGACTTGAGGGATTTATCTTGAATAGGTCAGTCTGTGGGATGAGGTACCCAGACAGGTTTGGCAGTGCTATTAGCTCCTGTGAGCAAGAATTTTTTCTGGCTCTTACTGTGTGGTTTCATAGGTGCTTCTGTGTTCCTGAGTATTAGTGGCTCATACGCCAGCAAAGAAGTCAACACATTGTTGCCACCCATTTATCTGTGACTAGATGTCTCTAAGCATATATCCCACATACACCTCAAGTCACTACTATAGTCTGTTTTTATTATCTTGGATATTACTGGGCATGAACACACCATTCACTTAACTTTTTCAGAACTAAGTGTGAGGATTAGCTCCTCAGTGGGGTGGGCCTGGTTATCTTTACACTTGTAAAACAGAGAGAGAGAAAAGACTGATTATTAAGATCACATTTCAAGGTACGTCCCTGCAATGACAGAAAGACTTCAAAGATTTCTCCTGCTTAGTAGGATTATTGGAATTATTTATGTTACTGAGCATTCCTCATCTGAACACAGTGCTAATTTGGAAACCGTAATGCTAAGTTCTGCAATAGATTTTTTTAAATTCAGTTGGAGTAAAGTCCTAAAATACCATTGAGTACTAGAGCCTTGATTGCTTTGGAAATGTCAGCCATTGCTAAACTTTGCATATGTGTACTTCAACCAGTTCTAGTATTATGTGTGTCTGAAATGAAAGCCACAAAATTCCACTTGAAACCTAAGCTCGTGTTTCATCTGAGGTGAAATGAATCTTTGCCTTCAACCACAGTTTTTTTTCTTACACTCCTGATTCATTAGAAAAGCATGATGGTGGACTGTTATGGCTTTGGGGTTGGGCTTTTTTCAATAATTCAAAAAAATCAGTTGTGCACTTAGTTCTGTGTGGGACCCCAATCTAGTTCCAAAAGCAATCAAACTCCCAAATATCATATCTCTTCAAATTAAAAATTCTTGAAACTTTCTTAGGCATGCCTAGATACATCTCACTGATTTCACATAGGAAAAGAAAATAAACAACAAAGAACTGAAAAGTGATTTGTATGATTACATCATTAAATGATGTGGAATGCAAAGGGCAGGATTTACAGAAGTACATAAGGATGGTAGTTGTCTGGATGCTTTAGTAAATCATGGACACCTAAGAGGATGCCCACAGATCCCAGGCCAATGGGATGCAGATTGAGCTGTACTCAGATGAATTTGCAAAAGAACAGAGAAGCTACTGAGTACTGTACTGAGACTGCATTGCTCCTAAGTTTTAATGAGATGTTTAATGAGGTTTCATTAAAGCATTTGACAGGTGGATTACACTGCCACGTTACATGCCTGTAGACCTAAGAAGACCCAAGATCTAATTCATTGGGAGTTAGGGGTCTCAGGTCCTCAGAAGTATCCTAAGTCAGATGTTTCTAATAATTTAACTCTGAAAGATGAAGGCTTTTTACTTAACTCATTCTTTCTTCCAGTCATCAACAGCTGCTAGAAAGCTGTGTTTGAGCTTCCAAACGATGAAGTAGGCGTCTACTGTAAGCTGACATACAAACTCTTCTGCATTATTGGTACCATCAGTGCTTGAGTCACATATTTGCTATCAATTAAGTTAGTCTTCCCCATTCTGATTTGATGTTTTAATGCACTGGCATAAGAACTTAATCAGCCATTTCTTAGACAAATAAATATGATAACTATTGTGATAGAAAAAATAATTCAACCTAGGCCAGTGCACTTCTAGTTCAAATATTATCTATATTTAACCTTTCTCTGAATAGGTTAGAATGTCATATTATTCTCTCAAGACTTTGATTCTTGTTTTCCTAAATAATTATCTGGACTACCTGACTTTGTGCTTGGCTATCAAACGTGCTGAGTTAGGAACACTGTGGAAAGGTTAATGTGTTCTCCTGCTGCTGATTATGTCAGAATGGGCTAAGTCTGTGAAATACAAATATTCAGGATGCCAAAGCAAATATTCTGATTCCCTTGAACTCATTAGCAAAAGTTTATTTTAGATGTGATGGGTTGCAAGCTATTACTCCAGCATAGAATAGATGGATAGATTAGGATGCATGGAATTCTTGTATAAAGCAGGTCAGTATCTATTGGAACTTAATACTTCCTTACTGAAAGCTCAAAAATGTCTTAATTTATGAATGCATTCTTACATACAAATATTTTATTTGATATTTCATCACTTATAGGTAGAATTTTTTTCTTTTAATCCTTTCTGAGTTTGTCTTAAGTGGAAATAAGGTAAATCCATTAACTGGCTCATATTTCACGCTAAAAGGGGAATGACAGCAATAATTCATTATGAGCAGCATATAGGAGCATGAACACCATGTAGAAAGTCATGTAGCTTATGGAGCTTAAAGTTTAAACATAAGCAGCACATCAGAATCTGAGGAATTATCTGGTGCATTTTTTGTTCCTTTCCAAACTAGGTCTGATACCATACTTCAGCAGAGTGAGCTGCCATTCAGCCACAAGGAAACTGCTAGGGCTGTAAGCTAATGATGGCAGAAAATTCTTGAAAGATAAATTCAAGATGGTAGTTGCAATTGGACTTCTCTGAACTGATTGTAGTTAAAATTATATTGTGAAAAGTATTTATAGTAAAGCTGTAATGTATTTAATTTATTTATGAAAAGTAGTAGCAGAAGAAAACATCTCACTTCACTTCTATGTCATACCGAATACATTCACTCTTGAACTTTGTTTATAGTTCGCAAGGGACAAGGTTTATTTGAACTGGTTATGTTTTGAGTTCATGTGGGTTTCTGCCTTCAACTGCAGAATGTACTCCACAAGTTCTTGTGTCACTCTGCCTGGCTATTCTTTTTGTTGCCGTGCCAGGGTTTATCACCACTCACTTCTGGATAGTGTTAATGATGCAGTCACTTCCTCTCTGCCAAACAACCGTAACATTCACCAGACTTCCCCTCATGTTATGGAGCAAGTCAAGTATCATTACCTGAAATGGTAAAAAAAAAAAATTAAAAATAAAAAAAAGTTAATCCTGTTTATAGGGGGAATTTTGATAGAACACCCTTTTGGAAGATTAATATGAAGAAAAGTGGTTATTTTGGATATCTTAGCAAAATTTCAGTTGAGTGGTGCTTCACAATACTCAGGTTTTTAAAAAGATTTGTTATGGAAGCAAGCTCCTCATTTTCATCTTTTACTGCAACAAAGTCTGTATTTTAAAGGAAAATGAAAACCAAGCTAAATGATGGAGGCGTGAAATCAGTGATGTGTCACTGCCTAATGCTGTGTCAGCAGATAGTGTGGTTCTCAAACAACCACAATTCCCAAGTCATCTATTCTCCTTCATAACACATAAAATGTGTTTTATTAAGTGGGCCAACATGGGAAGAGATGGGAGCTATAAAACCCTACAGTGAATGCCAAGGCAGACAGAAGAAAAGCATTTATATAAATGCAATTAAAATTCTGAAAAATGGTTATTTTGGGGGAATCCTGAGAAACAGAAATAGATGTAGAACTACTGTTGAAGATAAGCAGTTTTACCACAACAAATTTCTTAGCATTTGGTTAAAAGATCATGATGTTTACCTTTGGAAAAATACCGCTATGCTGCCAGCTACGCCAGTTAGAGCAAATTTCCAAATTTTACACCTTATTCAATTGGGCTTGATGCCATGCAAGAAAATAGCTCCCATTCCTCCCAGCTGTAGGAAGAGGTGGTAAGTCAGAGCCTCCCAGTCCTCTGTGATACTGAATCGAGCCAATTCAATGCATTGGCCAAGAGGATTCCCTTGTTTTCTTTTGATATCGAGTAGATGATTGATTCCTGAAGATGTCTGTTGGGTAAAGTAACCTCATTGTAGAGCCACCTCCGCTATGTGGAGAGCAATGGAGGCCAAAATGGAAAGGTAGATAACTCTTCTGTAATCTTCATTTTTTTTTTTTCCCCAAAGGCAGATTCAAATAGAATTTAGATCTATTGGTATGTTCAGAGAGGAACTTTTATTCTGATGAGGCTTTTTAGAGCAGGTTCTTTCTCCTGAATTTGGACTGGGAAACCTATCTCAGACCAAAGAAAGCTTCATGAAGGAAGTTTTGTGAAAACTAGATTTTCTCATAAAAATGTTCTGTCTGACCAAATCTGTGCCTCATAGATGTTGTCCAGCTCTATTTTGGAAGGCCCATTACTTCAAAGTCCATCATTCATTCAGCAGTTATGTCTGAGGGTATCAGAAGAAAGAAAAGGTTTTCTGTATCTCTGGAACTTATAGCAGCTCCTGTGTAATTGTAAAGCAGATAGTTCATAGAATCATAGAATGGATCAGGCTGGAAGGGACCTCCGAAAGTCTTCTAGTCCAGCCCCTCTGCAGTAAGCAGGGATACCCTCAACTAGACCAGGCTGCTCAGAGCCTTGTCCAACCTCAAGGTCAGTTGACATCAGTCAGAGATTGCAAAACAGAAAGACTAAATCTGCAAGTTGAAGCTTAGACAAGTACAGCTTGAAAAAGCAGTTCCGAAGTATTGTGAGAAAAAAAAAAAATCTCACCTGTTTTGCATCTCTCAAGCTTCAATACTCATCTTTTGTCACCTCATTGGCAATTTTGATTCATTTCTAACAGTACATTTGCATCCTTTCCCCAGTACAATCAGTCCTTGCCAGCCCTCTAGGGAGGAAGGAGCCTGGTTTCTGAAGAACTTACACAGACCAAAGGACCCAGCTCAGGAGGTCTTGGTTTGGCACCAAATCTGAACTAACAAAGAGTGTGCCCTTTAGGCAACGTAGGGGAGGTGTGTTGCTTTAAACTTCTCTGATCTTCAGCCAAAAGTGGACTTATGACTCTGTACAGTCAGAAACCAGGATTTTCAAAGGGAATTAAGAAAAGTCTTCACAACAAGTTAATGCTTCTAGTGAAATGTCAGAGAAACAGGAATTCAGTGTCCATTAGACACTAAATTTTCTTCAGCTCCTGTGGAAAAGTTCTCAGCTTTAAAGAATAAAAAGAGCTAAATTTACTGTTCTTCACTGCACAGTAGCATCTGGGTTGGTGTGATTTACAACCAATTGTCAGTTTATTCATTTGTTTCCTTTTTTTTCCGGTGAGTTAAATGGGAGTTTCACCTGTTAAACAGCTGTTGCCTGATATACCTACTGAGTTCATTGAAACATCCCTATAACATTACAGTGTTCCTGAATAATTATAGATAATTATTTCTGAATATTTCATAGAAAATTGAAGTCCAGGGCAATTGCTTTTATTAAACTGCAACCTCAAGGTAATATGACATTTTAGTAGGTAGGTCCTAAATGTTGTAAGCTTCAACTGTTCATTGAGATGAATATGTTTATAAAAATCAATCTACTGATGTGCTTCAGTGTTGCACTTTCTGCAGTAGCAGCTCTAGAAGGACTGGGTGAAGCTTAGATGGTCACTGAAAGCCTTGTGAAGCCTCTTCACAGCTTGGGAGTGAAGCCTGTTGGATCTGAGTAAAGCCTGCTGATGTATAGATTAAAAGACACTTTGACTGAGAACTGAGATTAAGCCTTATTTCACTAGGGAGCTGGGAAAAAGGAGAAGAATCAGAAGCTGCAGTGATATTTCTTAAGTAATATTGTTATAGGAGGTTGATATCATCTGCAGAATTAGCTGGGTGTGGACAGAATGACATGCTAAGCCAAGTCTCTCTTCCCTTTCCAAAGCCTGGGAAACTAACCCAAAACGGTCTTTTAAAATGCAGTTTTATGACCAGGCAATAGCTGAAGTGTGGAAAATGTGTCAGTGCAGGCACATCTACTTGCTTGCCTTTTGCTGCAATGGCTGTTGATAACCTAGCTTCTTTCCCAACAAAGTAAAAAACAAAGCAAAATAAAACAAACGACCAAAAAAAGGAAACATAAAAAGCTCAACCAAAGGAAAAAATGTCTGATTAAATATTTTTCACTCAGTGCAAGCAATCTGCAGAACCGAGTATGAATTTAGTAAAAATAGTGCCATTTAAATTTAGTGCTGCTTGTTTAATAACTGTAAGCTACAGAAGTGGTAGGAAACTCTAGACACTGTGTGTAATCCTGGGTGAAATCTAGGCTTTTTTTGACCTCAGCTTTTGGGATCGGGTTTGAAGCTTTTCATAACACCGCTCTCTCTGGGCTTTGAGTTTTTTCTTTGCCATGCAAATAATAAGATTAAAGGAGTTCATTATGAGATCAGAAAATATTACACGCAACATAAGTAAGATGGATACCTTGTTTTTTCCTCTTAGTTCTCCATAGTTTTTTTAATTTTTTTTGACCCTTTGCCACTTTGTTATATATTTATTTTGGTATCCTGAGTCATGATAATACTCATGATGACTTTATTCTTTATTGTTTCAGTAACCTTGCTGTGAACACTTTGGTTTTGTGATACTGTGAACAACAAGGTATCTATTTAGAGGGAGTAATTAGTAATAACTTATTAGGTTTTTGTCCAACAACTCAGAAGCATAAAGTGGACTACAATTGAATAGTGGAGTGAAATATATTCACAAAATTGTCATCAATTAGGCGAAACACATCCTTGCTGAAACTGTTATTTGAATGAGTCACCAGGTAGCATGTTTCCTGTTAGTGACAGACACATTTTCGTAGTTGAGTCTTTTATTCATACCAAAGACATGTATTGGCAGAGTTTGGCAGGGTTTAGAGGAAGTCTGTGAAAAGTACACAAGAAACTCTTGCCTGAAAATGTCAGTGAGACATCTCCCTTCCCTCAGATATGTGCTTGTGCATGACCCAGAACCTGCTGGTGCGTGCTTTGAACTTCACCTGCAGCTTTTACTCATAAAACGTATTTTAAAGCAAACTGTTGCAAGTTGCTGCTTGAATGTGATCGATGTCAACTTGCAAGAAAAGACAAAAAACCTTTAAAGTATGTTGTGTCATATTCTGGCAGAATATTGAATGGTAGCACCCACGTGACTCAACACTTAGCATCATAAGGGTTTGAGAGAAGCTGGAGTTTTGTCCGAGGATCTGTTTCTTTGTACCTTGCTTAAAAAAAATTGGAGAGAAAGTTTAAGTGGAAAAAGTAAATGTGTATCAAGGAGCTAATAGTTTAGTAGTTAATAACTGATTTCTGACTGAGGTCATGCCAGTTTTTAGTGTGTTCAGTCTGATAATCACAGTCTCAACCCTTAACCTTGTTTACATATATCACTGAGCACAAGTAGAGCTTGTAGTTTGAGCAGTTCATCTCACAAGGACAGACACTTTTCTTGTGGTGGTGTAAGAGCTTTTGTTTCTTTGTGAGCTATTGCTGAGTTTTCAAGAAGTGATTTCTAGACAACAGGTTGTTTTGAGGATGGTGTTACATTCAGGAAATCATGATTTTGACAGGTTTAAGTTACTGGCTAAGTACAAAGAGTGTGCTGGTGTGTGATATAGGGGAGCCAAGAACTGGGAAAGGCAGCTCAGATGATCTGAGGGATGCTTGGGAGAAGTATTGGAGTGAACAAGATATACCAAAATCTCATTAGTGGAGACCTTTATTTCATATTAGATATATTGCTGCCACTCTCTCAGACCAAACCTTGTTTCATAGCCTCAAAGACAGTGGCTGGCTCTTGCTGGATTGGTGTTTTGATGTTCTTACACTGTGCAGGGGCTTCATATATGGATTTCCTTAACCCTGGATGCTGAGTAGAAGCAGTGCCTTCTCTCTCCCTTGTGAGCTGTGTAAGCAGAGACATGAGGGCTCACATCTGCATCAGAGCTGAGTTGTCTTCTTTTGAGTGCAAATGGTGTAACACCCAGGGCAGTGGTGCTAAAAAGGAACATGTTTTCCTGGAACTGACAGCTCTCAGTCCAGCTCTGCACACGTGGCCGTTCTTAAATTTAAAATCTCTGACTGCAATCGTGCAGGAGTAGTTACTGATGTAATATCACTGCTCTTGGATGGGTGGCTTTGAGGCCTTGGGAAGCAGAAGAGGGCCCATGATCCCAGGGAAGCTTCAGCTGCTTTGCAGAGTCGTGTGTGGTGAATTATTCTTGTCATTTGGAAAGAGAGATCAGTGCTTGGGAAAGGTGCTTTTTCATGTAGTAGTTATAAACAAAAGGCTATACCAGTCTGCCTGTATAGCTTCAAGACCATCCTTTTCACCAAGCAAGCACAGAGCTGTGGTTTTGTAATTGAGTCCAATTACGTGAGATATCTCTCTCTCTAATGAATAGGGTCTTGAATGTTGAGACCCTATGGGTCAGGAGCAAGTGAATGGTTTAGTTTTGGTACTGCAATACTGTGATAATTCCCTGAAATGCATAGCATCAGGTTAAGAGCCTGGGCTCCCTAAATCCTTGGTCTTCTCTCTGGGCAAGGCACCAGGTCTTAGATTGAAGAAGGTGCAGGATCAAATACTCTTGGGCAAAGAAACTGTCTGAAACTGGCTGCTTACCAAGTCTGTTCTTTAGTAGCTGAATGGTAGCTATTCCTCCAGTCTTGTTAGGAAACAGGGTGAGGAGCTGTGAGGATCCCTCACCAATGCAATAGATAGGGGTTCATCTAGCTTTATATCCCAGAAAGCTGATACATGAGACAGAAGTCAAGGTTTGTTGTGATTCCGTTGTGGGTGTTATTGCTGGGTTTGGCTTGGTTTGTTGTTTGGTTTTGGTTTTTTTTACTTCATGTTCGGGAACAGATATGTAAGTAGCTGTATGATTTTACTGATGGGAACCATAGGATCTGCCTATCTAGTTGTGTCCAAACAATCAGAGCTCCTCTGACTTTGCTCAGAGGCCTTGGGATGTGAGGCAGCTCTGGACTAGAAGCAAGGTAGATACCTTAGTGCCAGCCAAACACTTTCTCATTTGGGTTATAATGAGTCCATCTGACCCATGAGCACCAGAAGGCTCTTCTCTGTCACTTGTCATCATAGACATACATTAGGTCTCCTGGGGTTTTAAATACCTGTGAAGTTCAGAATTGTTTCAGAGAATTAAATTCTGTAGGTGCCACTTAAGGGAACAATTTTTCTGAAGACAAATATTAAATGAGTGACTGCAAGGAAAAGCACACAGTCTTCTCATGCTGGTCCCTTGTATGGCTTTCTCCTGCATTTTTTTCCCCTTCTATTTAGCTTTCTTTTAAAAAAGCAATCCCAGTCTTGGCAAAAAGTCACTCTGTTTGCTGTGATTTTTTTATTTTCTTTTCTCAGTGGAAAGGCTTTGGAACTGTTCAGAACTTTATAGGAAAGATGCCAGAACAAGGGACCAACTAATGGTGTGTGAACTTGTATAAAGCAAGAAGAAAAGTAATGCCCAAACTTCTCTCCTCCTGGAAGGTCTGTTATATAATTCATGATCTCGCTAGGGTGTCTTGCAAAAACAGGATATAGCAAAAGCCTTTAAGATATACAAAACTGCTATTTTGGTGGTGAAAATATGGGAAAACTAAGATTATGGACTCCAAGGTGAAGGTTATAGGTGGGGGGGGGGGAAATGTATTAAATGCCTGAGTCCCTTATGGGAGAATATGACAGATTCAAGACAGATGCATGTGAATAAATCTTCTTTTAATGAATGACACTTAGCTCTGCTGGGCTGTATCAAAAATATTGCCATGGTGTCTGTGCAGCTTCAGCAGCAGGAAGCTGAATTGCCAAAGAGGTAATATCCTGAGTCTGATCAGTGTATCATAATCAAACAGACTCTAAGCAAGAAGGATAGACTGTCTCACAAACCATATGGGATTAAACAAGCTTGCTAACTATCTGTAATTTCTGCAGGCTCCAATAACTGTCTTAAAGGGCCTGACAGAAGCAGGATCATGGGGTGCATTATTTTGGAAGATCGCTGAACATTGCCCTTACTACAATATAGTGATGAATGCATCACTACAGTTAATATTCCATTATAGACCTCATTTTCCCAGGGTCTATAACTCACCCATAATAATTTGCTGAAGGTTGAAACTTGGCAGAGAGGGCTGCAGACCGGGAATTAATTTTGGTAACGCTATAATAAGTGCTCTTTAATTAATGTTAAATGAAAATGGAATTCCTAAGAAATTACACACAGCAGTCATGCGACATGTTGAATGAGTTCATCGTGATTAATGTTACTAAAATGAATATCAAAAGTGGTAAGTGGGATTTGCCTTTTAATAAAAAGTGTTGCCAGCATCCTCTTACTGATATTTGGCACCAAATTGCTTTTAAAGGGACAGCATGAGGAAAGCACCACCTGTTTGAAAAGGAAAAGTAAAGCAAGCAGGCAGGTCTTGTGTTAGTATGCATGTAAGTACGTCTTAATCCTGTGAGCCCTGGTTATTCGTGCAGTCTGGAGTTGTTCAGGGCAGCCTCCTACAACCTCAGCTGGTGACAGCTCTGTTTCAAGTGGGAAAACCGGATTAAAGACCTTCATCAGTCCCTTCCAGACAACATACATGTGGTTGCATGAATAATAGTAAAATTCAAGGTTTAGATTATATGAGATTAGATGTGGAGATAATTGTGTAAAAAAACATTTCAGGGATGGAGGCATTATCTCTTTCAAGGCACTCTCTCACAAAACAAAGCAATAATAATTTTCCCCATGCTGTGACTGGGGAAAGAATAAAGCAGAAGGATAGACCCTTTGGGATTTTTCTAAGGAAGTCAGCCTTTTGGCAACAGCCAGGAAATAAAAGGTAAACCTGATTTGTTGTGTTATTTCCTATGTTTGTGGAAGTCCCATCCATTCTCTTCACCTAATAACACCTTTGACTACCACACTGAGTAGCTTTCTAAAATTCAGAGACTTTTAAATTACTTTTCACTGCTCAGAAGTAAACACGTGTTTATTAATTTGGGGATTAATTTTATTTATCTTGGACAATGGTGCTATAAAGCCCAAGAAAATAGACTTGGAAACTTTTAGTGGAAATGCACTGATGAACATTGGATTGATCACAAATAGTTTGAATGATGCTGCATTTTCTATATAGGAATGCTGGGGGGTTATCTGGGCTGCCAGATTTTCCCTTACTCTAAGGATTTAATTAAACTTCTCTATGTAGACTGTTCTGGAACAGAAGGAAGAGACCACCTGGGAAACAGCAAAGTTCATTAGTAGGGGATGTAGGAATGAATCCCCCCAGCCCCTAAATAATCTCTTATGATGGTCTACAAAGAATCACTATTCCCAGCACAGTAGATGTTAGAAGTCCCTGTGAGCTAGACCATAGCTTCAGTGAGGTAATAATATGACTCATCTCCTCCATCATACAGCTCTGCCAGTGTATCATGGTCTACCCAAGACAGGATCTCCTTGTAGAGAGAGGTCATAAATCACTGGAACAGCATGTTCCATGAAACAGCATGGCGGATACAGTTTGCTAATGAGCTGTCTTGGAAAAAAAAAAAAAAAATCAAATCTATCATGCAGTCCATAAAGTGAAATATCTTTGGGTTTGGTTGAATTTACCCAGACGGATATAATCCAGTAGTGTGAATAAGAAATTGGGGGGGGGGGGAATAAAAATAATAATAATAAAAAAAAAATCTGCATTTCAGGAGGCAAAATGGTAAAATATATATATGTATCACACAAATACACTTCCTAGAAAATTTCTGATCTGTAGATTACTGTTGCTCAGATAAATGGTGGAAGATATTCTTAAATTGTCTGTTTCCTTAGGAGAAAATAAATGACTATGTTTTTTGTCAGTCTGTTAGATGATCCTCTATCTCCTGTGATGTTAGTGTTATCACTCTAAACTTTCCCACTCTGGCAGGAGGACATCCCACTAAACAGACACCCTGGTGCCAAAGAAAATAAAACAGATGATAATGTCTCAAGCTGCCTGTCTTTGAATGTACGTTGTATCTTTTCTAGTAAGGACAATCAAATATAATCGTAAATTAAGAACACGATAGACTATATTTTTCTGTGGCAGATGTAGGAGTGCAAGAGTCTGGATAAATTCTGGTATTCATAGGGGATCGATCTTCTTTTGAACCAGAGGATCTGAAATACAGAAAGATTTGAAAGTAATCAAATCACAATACCACTGTGTCAAGGAAAGAAAACATACTGGAAAAAAGAATACGATTCAACCTCTTTTGACAATTTCCTCTGACATATGACATCACCAGCTGTACAAAACAACAGTTACTTGGAATTCTCTGTCTGCTGTATAAATCAAAACAGGGAAAATATCTTTACTTCAGATCTTCCATATTTCACTTAGCCTAGGGGAAGGAAAACTGCATTTCTTTTCAATTTATGTTCAACTTAATTGCCCCAAATCATCTGTTACATCCATCCCCTTCCTTCCTTCTTGCTTGTCCTGCTTCCTGCAGCAGGGACCCCTCTGTGCTGGGCAGCTGGAGGAGAGCACTGTGGTGATGTGGCAGGGCTCAAGTCCCCGCGCTGCTCTACTTGCCTCTGCCCTGGCAGCCATCCTGCCCGCCCCGAGGGTCAGCACTTGACTCACTCTGGTCGGTCACCTGAGCTTGTGGTTGGGCTTTGAACTTGTTCCTCCCCCATCCCAGTGGGAGAATTTTAGGAGTTTTGGTATCCATCAGGAAGAGGGGGAAGTGACAGTAAATTTTTGGCCAAGATCAGGCAGTGATGGCACGGACAGACTGGTAGGGTACTGACAGACTGATAGGGCACTAGCACCACAGCAGTGTACAGTGTGTGGTATCAGAAGTAACTTTCTGATCTGGATGACCTTGTCCAAATTCCTCCTGTCTTGTTTTCTGCAATAACTCCGACACAACAAACCGTAATATTTTCCTATTTACTGTTTTCCCTTTTTTTTGTGTTTTACAGTCTATTATTTTGATGGTGAACTAACAGTATACTGAAAGCTATACTAAAATATACTTATATCATCATTAAAAGAAAAATAAAAAGGAACTCAAAATGGCTGTTTAAGTATCCTCTAGGCAAGGTGATTTCTTCAGATAAACAGCCCACCTTTTAAGATTTTTAGGAATTGTTCTGCTGTTGCAATCAACTGTGTATTAATAGACCAGGAGAAATCAAAAAAGACCAGACTTCAACAGATGGCTTTTGAGTCCCGCATGTACACCTCTTTCCAACAATCTGTTTATGGTTCAGGTTTGTTTTTCTAGTGATTATTTATTTGGACAGAGGTAGCAGCATTGCTTTCCCCAAAGACCAGTGTGATATGCTTTATGGGGTGAAGGAGCAGGCTGAATAATTTTGGCCAGGTAACGTTGATTTTCATGTGCACAGAACTGCACCTTCTCTGACTTTTGTGGAAATGTGTGTAGAGTTTGTAGAAAATGTAAACTCGCTCAGCACAATGCATATCTGTGAAGATATGATTCAGAAAACATCTACAAAACCATCGAATAGGGTAAAACCAGAGGTTTGTCCATTGTTCACTTTCTCCTCACTGACAAGGGCTAGTAGGAGGGGCCTAAAGAGTTAAAGACTAAAAAAAATATATGGGAAAAAGACTGCAGGCATCCAAACTTTACTAGCAAGAAGGAAGGTGAAAGAAGAGTAGCCTGAACATTTGGCTCTTGTATGCCTTCAGTGGCACATAGTTAAAAAACAATCTACTTAAAGAAAAGAGAAAATAGAATTCTGCATTCAAGGAGTGAAGGTCTCCAAGACCTTTACTCCAGTCTGCCTTGCACATAATCAGAATTAGTGCGAAATGCCATGGTAACTTTTTTTTCTGGAAAATCCAACCACATTTAATTTCCAATGTCTTCCATCAGGACACCACACTTGTGTGTTTGAAGTTGTATGGTCTGGTAATGGAAGTGAAACATCATCTATGCCATGAATGAATGAAAAGTAAATAAAGGCTAATGTCCCATTTTAGCTTAAAAAAAAATAAGCTTATACCAGACCACACTTGTTTTTCTTTACCAGTTTTCTACATGTCCAGAGAAATGACACGTTTAATAAAAATAACTTCAACTCCTTGTGGGTACTTGAGCTTATTCTACTACAAAAGTTTGCAAGAAAAGAAGGGGGTGTGGGGAGGACAGAAAGAGACAGGCCTTTGTGTCTCAATATAGTGCATTTTAAGTTGAGGGAAAGTTTGTTGATGGTTTGTATGTGTTGTGTCTGAGAGATGTGGGACAAGATAAAGGCCTTAGGAAAGCTTCAAGCCCTTTGCAATGTGCAAGAAGTCACGTTACACAATAAAAAAATGTTTTTCTGTTGAGTGGAATAGCTCAGGGGTACCAATCTTAATGAGGGTGGAGTTCCCAAAAAGCAAGACTGGAAAAGACTGGGCTGGCTGGTTACCCAAAGGGCTCTGTCTGTCACAAATGAGTAAGTAGGAGAATGTAATCTGAAGGTTGAACATTGCTGGAAAAGATCCAACAATTTAAACTCATTGGTGTGGAAAATAATTACATACTGACAGGTCTCCAGGGCAAAGAAAGAGAGAGACAAGGGCTTATATTAACTCTTCACGGTTTCAACAATCAATCAATTGTTGTTTAATTGAACAGTATTTGTAGGCACTTTCATACTGTGGAGAATAAATAACACTTATGTTTATTTTATTATTATACAGAAGACAGAGATGTGCAATGGATGGCAGGAGGAATTAAAACACAATGGTTTTGGAAAAATCAAACTTTTCAGTACCTCAAATTTTACGAAGTGCTTTGATTTCAGTAGATCTTTCAAGCTAGTTACCAAGCATGGCATATAAAGCTTTGAGCAGAGGGAGCAAGGGAAAGGGAAGTGAGCACAGTGTGAATCAGGATATTTGGGAGCTTATTCCAAATGAGAAAATTCAGCTGCTCATTTTCCTCAAAGGCTCAGTGGATGGGCTAAATTGCTGTGCAATTTAAGGGTTAATTTTGAGCAGGTTATAGAAGGTTTTTCTCTTGCTCTATTAAAAGCTGAATTGAGGAAAATACAGAATGCTCAACTAATAAAATTCAGGTATTGCTGAGGAATATGTATGCAAATGAGACCTCAATTCCTCCTATTGCCAGGTTTCTTGATCCTCAGGGGAGGAGGATGTTTGTTTTTAATAGTGATGTTGGGAACAACACTATCTAGTGAAACAAGATGCAAACCTACTTCAAGGCGAAGTGGAGCACATTGTCATTAATCTCACTTCAGTGATGGTGCCAAAAGCTCTGAATTCCATGAGCACTGTTTGGAGGGTTATCTGATTGTCCTCCTCAGCACATGGCATGCTGCAACCTATAGCAAGCAAATTAAATATAATCATATCAGTGCACTGAAATTACACTCCTTTTCCATATGGGGCCTGTGGGCAATAATCATGTTGTTATCCATTTATCTGTTTCCCTCTAGGAAGTTTTCAGACTAACTAGCCAGAACAAATTCGAAGGCTCTGTCATAATTTCAGGAATTGTGGTGCCAGAGGGCTTCTAACACCTCTGCTATTTCTTGCTTTCCTGCCAGGGAAGGAGGGGTTTCCAGGGTTGGTTGTTTCTTTGGCCTTGGTTTTTGGCTTTTTAATTTTTATTTCTTCCTGTGTAATATTTTCTTCTATTCCATTCTCAAGGTACAGAAAAATGAGGCTGCAATGTTTAGCCTGTGCCCATGGTCACTGTAACAAATGTATTTCCTCTAAATGCTGATATTATACAAGGTTGAATGACATCACGTTGCTGCATCCAGTTCACTTTTCCCTTACAAGGGCAATATTGTATGGTGAGTAATTTGTCAGAGATACTAAAAATGGCTTGGGAGCAACAATAATTGTGAATAGGGTGAGTGGGTTCACTGTTCTGACTTGTTTCGGGGGCTTAACTTTTGGAAACCAGCCTAAAAAAATATCAATTTAAAGGCAAAAAAAACCCCCAAACCAAAAAACCTGGGGCATTTGCTAGGGCCAGACATTAGTTCTATTCAGACCCTAAACCATCCCACAGTTAATTGTAGGTCTGCTGCATTAGCTTGTAGGAGTAGTAAAAGCATGTAATTTGATCTAATCAGATGGGCAGAGGAACTGGCGTTTCGTGCCAAGTGAGCCCCTGGAACAAAAGGACAAATGTAACTGCAGAAAAGTAGTTTTACAGCACCGTAGAAAATTCTTGCAGGACTACTTGATCAGTACAAAAAGTGGTGTAAGAACCAAAATACCTAAGAAAAAACTGGTGTCTAAGGTCATCTTGTCCTGTCTCAGCAGGGCTCCGCTTGAAGTCCTCAGAGAGCTCTCAGTGAATGAACCTGTATGGACCAGCACTGCTGGGTTTTCCATCTCACTCAGATTTGCCTAAAAGTTGAGTGCTTTCAGTAGAGGTGTCCTCCATTAAGTGTCTCCAGAAGGCAGCTCATTCCCTGCTAACATTGGTGTAAAAGAGGTACTGGGAGTTGTTCTCTGTAATTATCAATCATTCTTGATTCACTGAAAGGCACTTTGATGGTAAGTGTAGGCTGGATGTCTCCTGGAGACTCACACCCTGAGTTGTTCATCTGGGACAGCTGCTGTGCTGTAAAGTGACACTCAATTTATTAGGAATTAACTTTCTCATACAAATGATCTGTAGATGCGTCCTCATTGTGAAAGCAGAATACTGTGCAATTCATGTATATTGTTCCTAGGAAAAGACACTGCTGGGAAATTGTCTTGTACTGAAAAAAGTACATGTGCTGTGACCAAGTAGCTTTTCTCTTGTCCCTTTAAGATTTAATATTGTCTGTATGACAATTTCTTGAAGTGATAAATACTTGTCTGAAGCTTTTCTTAAGGAAATTCTGTGTATGTAGAAGTTTTGTCCTCTGTTGATATTTCTGCTCTCTCTACTTTTCAAAATAACATTCTATCCTTGCTGAGATATGAAGTTTTATTTTGTCACTGAAGATCAATACGTGCGGCTTATCAAGATTCTCAGTGTTGCTTTATAGGTTCCATACCTGCACTTGTTTGTTGAATATCAGTAATCATTCCATTTTTCTTGACCTAAATTAAACATTTACCGTTACAGAAAATACGCGCTAAATGAATGGGTGGGAATGGGGGTTGTCCTCTAAAATTCTTTTAGCCATCTTAGAGTTGCAGTAGTACACTTATGGTGGTTGCAGTAGATCGCTCACATTTGCATTTAAATCAAAGTTCCAAAGAGAGAGTTGAGAAAAAGTATTTTTTCTCCCCTGAAAGAAATGTGGACAAAAGAAAAACAATAATTAGGCAAAACTTCAGTGGAAAAAAAAAATCAATTACAATAAAAGGAAAGAAAAGGAAGTTGGCTTTAAGCTGTCAGTTAAAAAAGAGAGTAAACAACTAAAACCTAAAAATGTGTTGAATTCATAATGGACTCTTCCAACCAGAAATGAGGAAAAATTGAGAAAAGAAAGCACAGTTCATTAAAACACTGTATTTCTTTTAGGGTACAGATAAATGAGCATTTTTTTTGTCTGCCACTATTCACTGATCAATTTATTGAAGGTCGGAAGACTGCTCTACTCATAGGTCCCTTATTGAAACAGAAAATCAAATCAGAGCTCAGTGAGTTACTAGAACAGAAAATTACTTCAGATGGGAGCAAGCTCTGTTGGATGGCAAAGGCTGTTTTGGCTGGGGTCCCAGTCCTTTCACCAGTAACCCCTCAGGAGGTCAGCCCTGCCAGTCTCCTGGATGCTTCTCCCTGACCCGCCGAGGGCTGTAGACTGTCGTATCCTGGCTACTTCTCTCCTGGCATTAGAGAGGGTTTTCCTCTATATCTCTGCTACTTCTTCCTCTTTTCAGCGTGCCCTCGTTGGAACAATTATGACATGGCCTTTAAATTAGAGCATCACAAAACCTGACATTAGAATTATTTAGGAATACAGAGTGTGAACAGATTAAGTGGGGCATTAAAAAAGAGAACAGTCTGATCTGTCAAAGTACAATTACAAATCTTATGTTTAGGAACAATGAGGATATTATAGATGTGCCACACATTTGTTTGAGTGTGCATGGATTGCATAAACATTCTTAGCTCATTTAAGTAGAAGTTCTGTCTTTGTCTGCATGACACTTTTGTTTCTTACATCCTAAAAAGAGGCCATTAAATTAAGTAGAAATTAAAGGGGAAAACCATGACTTTGATTGTGATATAATTTGGTAGACAGTTAATTGGTAATTAAAGACTGGGTTCGCCTCAGTTGAAGCTTCTTATTTCTCAATATTTACCTGATATTAGGTATGAGACCAACACTTTAGGAAGTGGAAAGTTTCTCAACACTACTGAGCACACTTTGAGACAGAACGGAGAATAACACAGAGCTTTTGTATTCTGATATTTCAACCTTTGTTTTATTCCAGTTTGGGAGAAAATATCCTCAAATGAAAATACTTTATTATGAAAACAAATAGCTTACACTATATATAAAAAAGCATAGCTTTGATATCAGAATAATATCTCTAGACAGCGAGTGTCTACTGGGATGTCTGTTTGAGACCCTGCATTTCCCTGTAACTTTGCTATCCAGCTGTGCTATAGGTTCTTGATAAACTGTGTGTTCTTTATATATAGCTGAATCACCATAGCATCTCATTAAAAATTATTTAATTGAAACTCCTTTCTCTTCTTTTTTTTTTTTTTTTTTTCCTACTTGGTCTTACTATGCTCTCAATTATTTCAGAAATCTTGCAAATTCTCCTGTAAAAAATATCACAGATATTTGTCTTTATTTGCCCAGGTAACCTATGCTGTCATTTCAACTTAAATTCACAACACATTTCTGAACAGCTATAACTTTTTAAACCTTCCTGTAGAGATGGAAAAGTAGCAATGAAATGCTGTTACAGAACCACTTCTGTGCATTTTAAGCTCTTGATATTTGTGCATACCTCTGGTTAGCCTTGGTAATAAATTACCATAGTCATTACCATAGCAGTTGAAAATATCATGACTTTGTAGGCAGGTTCGAGAGAGTATCACTGGTCAAGGAAAGAGATGCTCATGCAATGTGTATGGTGATTTCCAGACTGGAAATCACCTAGTCTGAAGAAGGAGCTTCTGGTCCCCTGGGAACCCAAGCTCTGTCATCTTGTAGAGGATGTGGGTTGTGTCCCCCTCTCTGTTCAGTCAGCTGCTGTAAAGAGAAAGGTGGAACCAGTACCTCCTTCCCTCCCACTGCAGGATCTCATCCTGCACAAAGTCAACAGCAAGGCTTCTACTTAGCAGTGGGTGCAGAGCCAAGGAGTGTCTGTGCTTTTAAACTGTGCTGTGATTTACCCTTGAATACCCAAGGTTTTTAATTTCTAGCTTTTTATATTCTCCGAGTCCTACTTTTGTTCAGCTCTGTTGTTTTGGCAAGGAAAAAACATTCTCTGTAAGGGTGCTTACCCGCTGACTGGAGAAATCTTACGGGTCATTGTACGTGTTAACTTTGAGTTTGGCTGCTGAAAGTAAGACAGTCTTTGTATTTAAAGAAGCACAAGTCCTGATGCCTGACTACTCACTGGGATGGGAAGCTTGTTGCTGCAGAAACATGCCCCTGTCTTTTGTTGAGATTTTTATTACTCTCTGCAAAGATGTTGTTTCTTTCTTTCAAATAATAAGTAAGAAACATTTACTTATTTAGCCTTCGTTCTAAGAGATAGAAAGAGTGACACTGTAATCAAGTTTAGACAGGATAGGTATCAGTGATATCCACAGGTTACAGAGCAAGTCATCAACATGGAGCCAGAGGAAAAACAAACTTAGGCTATACTGGTACCGAGAGGCATCTGTGTTGTAGCTAACATGACACGACACGTTTGTGGTGCCATTCTGTGTGTGAAACTTTCCCTTTTCCAGCAAGTATTCTTTTCTTCTTCAAAATGTACACAACAGCACAACTTAAAAAAATGTGCAAATCAGCTGCAGAAATTGCTGCTGGGCTGTGAGCAAAGAGCTTGGGGTCTTTGCAATATAGAGGCACAAATGGACTTCTGAATCTACACCTTTGATCTTAGATCAGCAGTGTGGTTTTGGCACACTGTGCAGTAAACTGAACCCGATCTGATTAGAGGAAGCTTGGTCACCGTGCTGGGTTTGAGTCCTTCCATGTACTTCTGGGCTGAGGTTCACATATGGAGGTGGTCCAAGCAGTCTTCATGCTTCAGTGAGTCTGTAGACCTCACTAGACTGCCTGTATATCAAAAACCTGTTCTTTTAAAAACATTGGCCTTGTTAGGTAAAATTTTGATGCATAGTTAACTTCTTGTTGTAGAGCCACTGGAAAATAGACTACTTCATGTGAATAAAGAGTAACAGGATCAGACCTTTGGTCACGGCCTGTACAGCACTAATATTTGTGTAAGAGTAGAGGGGGTAGTGGTGTGTACATGTTAGATCTGAGAAATTTGATAACACATTGAAAAACAGTCTCCTGCTGTGCTTTTACCCTTTAATTTCAGTAGTACAGTGATGCCAGGTAGTTAAGAACAGAAATGTGCAGAAGCAAAAATTTCTACACAGCCGGACTGTGGGTTTATGAAAAACCGAGGTGCATTTCAGAACTAAATTCAGTTGGGTGTATATGATACACATATGGTATCTGTTCATTTGAGAGTGCCAAGTTCGCTGTCATTTTGTCGTTGGCTGCTCTTTTTATTGTTTCTTGTAATGATAAGGAAATGGATCGTCTCGGAATAAATGAATGCCATATGTAGCAAATGTATCTGAAAACATCGGCTTTTGTGTTGTGTATCACTAAAACTCCACTACGAATCCACGTGAGAGAAGTTCAGAGAGCTTCTTCATAATAGCCAGCAGCTACCCTCTACCTTCTGTATAAATGATAGCCAAAGCTCTTTCGCTGAAGCAGAAGTTGCTGATGACTCGGTGACAAAACTGACACAGCGTGTGCACTACTCTTTTATTGCTTACAGAAAAATAAGTGAATGGGTCATTAAGTTTCCAAGGTATGTCGTTTCTGTTTGCATTGAAACAGCTTGGATGTGCTCTAAAGCAAGGAGTGGAGCATTAATCTTTCTATTTCTTGTACATTGGTTTGGTTGGGTTTTTTTTCTTTCAGGCAAATTTGTTGCTAAGTAACATTAAAATTCTGCATGACATCACAAAAGTTCTGCAGCATGTCCTTTATCTTCTCATGCTTCCATGTTGATATGAGGTGTAGGGTTTTTTGAGTTTTATGTTAGAGTGTAAGATACAGTTCTGTTCCTTTTTCAGATGTTGTCAGCATGGGAGTTGGGTGAAATCAACTACAATTAATAACATCAACTAAGAAATTACTGAAATTCTTGAATCCTGATAAATATATAATTTAAAGTGTGTGTTGTCACTTTGTTGTTGCTAGTGAGGGACCTGAAATAAAGTTAGATGAACATTTTAGTTAAACGATGCAATGTGGAAGTCAGTTTCATCATTTCAGAGAGTGACAGAAAAGGGATTTCAGAGGGTCTACAGACCTGAGAAAAATGACTGTATTTCTGAATAATGATTAAATATGTAGGAATTTTTAAGACCAACTGCAAAGGTTGAATTAGGAAATTATTATCTTACTTTATGTGAAAATCTCTGTCTTGGGTTTCCCAGCTCTAAAATGGGGTAATTATTAAAAATTTCAAAGATATTTTAAAAGATATTTAGATGGCTAACTCCAAATAAATTTCACCAGGACTTAAAAAAACCCTTTGGACTCTGATTTTAGTCACTTAGCTCCAGTCCTGAGTATACACCTTTTTATATTTCAATACTTCTTGCTGATGTTTATTCCCCATCTTTTATTATGAACTACATTTTATTCCACAGTTGAGTAGAAAAGATGCCACATTGAAGTAATGATTAGAAGCTGTTGAAAAATTGCAACTGATAAAAAAACCCACGAAAGGACATTTTAACTCCTGTAACAATGCCTGCTGCTATTTTAAAGTTTTTATTTTATATTTGCTGGGTTTGTATTAGTGTTTCTGCCTCATTATGCCAGATGCTGAATAAACATAGCCAGGGCATGGCTGTGCCCCAGGGAGATTATCTTCTGCACAAAGGGGTGATTGTGTCCTGCAGACTTCTCACCTGTGTAAGGAGACAATTGTGGTAGATTCTTAACCTCAGCTCTGCTGCAGCACAGCAAAGCCAGGAGCACACAACTGCCCCGTCCTGCTCCTGCCCCTTCACAAATTCCTCCTGCTCCATCCAGTCCTTATGTGGCATCTTTGCCTTAGAAATTGGTCGGGAAGGAAAATCTGAACTCTAGGGCTGTAGCAAGACTTTTGTGCCTCGTCAGGCTTTCAGGGCAGTCCTTTCCTGGGCAAAAGTCTGTGGAATTGTGCAAATCTGCTGATAAACAATGTGAAAGAGGGAGTGATGAGCACCCGCACCCAGGTAGTAGACACCAGCATACACCAAAGACCAGTAGCGGTGCTACTGGGGTGGGCTGAGCTCAATTCTTGCATCATCTACATGGCAGAGTCCACTGCAGAGCTCTAGCGGGGGAAGGATTTAATACATGACCACAAACACAGCCAGGTCCCCAGTGACCTGTACTGCTGCAAGTGGAGAGCTCTCCAGTGAACTTCATACAGGAACGTCTGCAGTGTTTTAGAAATGAAACAAATGTTGCTGGAGAGGGCAGGCTGAGGTGTTGTAATGTCCATATTAGCCCAAATGACATTCTCCAGCTTTACATGCAACTTGAGCTCAAATGGAAAATTCTTAATAAATATAGCGTACATTAAATCAAGAAGACTTTACAGATATTTAATAGGGTTTTGTGTAAATTGCTCTTGAAGCTCCCAGGATTTATCAGAGAGGCATCATCTTTTCAGCAGCAGTTTAGAACCATGCACTAGGATAACATTTCCTCTTGCAGGGCCGCATGAAATTATTAAAATTTTGGTATTTATTATTAAAAGCCTTAAGATTTTTCTGTGCAGGAAGAGCAGTTGAATAAACTGCCTCTCCATGTATCTGCCAAAATCCTATCTGAAGCAGCAAACACTCTCTGGGATTTGTATCTGTTGTTTGAGAAAATATACCTATGGTATTTAGAGAGAGAGCACCAGGGCTTTGTGTGTATATGAATACCCTGCCAAGTTGTTTACCACAGAGGTTATAACAACAGACATACATTTTCCAGAGCAGGAAGAAGAAACCCAGAAGGAAATCATGATTTGACCAAAATACTGTAAGTAATTTTAGCAAGTTGAATGAATGTCCAAAGGCTGATAAGCATTAAGTCTTCATTTTCACAAAGCTTTTCAGCACAGGCTTAATTGTAAACACATGTTTATGAATGCCACTAACCAGCAAGGTACTTGCACAAAAGATTAACAATAACGTAACAGCTTCACAAGAATAATTTCTTGTGCTTTTCAATTTAGAAATCTGAAGCTGACATTAAAATAAGCAGCACAAAGGAAACATATATGACTTTGCCTTTCCACAGTGAAAAAAGTCATAAAATAGTAGAGGTCATGTGGTAAGTGTGATTTACCTGAACTTTAAGTACTTTGAAAATGAAACACCAGGAACAGCATAATCAGTCAGGAGAGCAATTAGGGACTCCATTACCACTCAAGAGAAGCAACAGAGCCCATAATCACTTGCCTGAGGAAACGGTTTTCACATACATGCCGAATTCAGCCCGGCCTGTTTTGTCTGAGTATCAGCAGTGAGAGAGTAAGGGAGTGTCTTCAGCTCTTGTCAGGAGTAAGAATTATGCATAGGGGATGGGACAGTTATTTAGGGAATCTGTCTGTCATAATTTATTCGTTCTGCTTCATATGTGGAAGTAGTTGCTAAAAATGGGCAAAGCCGGGACTTTTGGAAACCATGTGGAATGCCACATTTTGTGACAAGGTTTGAGATGTGTCCAGCAGACTAGGACACTGAAGAACCACAAACTCTGTTATACAATAGAAATTGCTATGGTAGGTTGCTAGACTGGCCAGTTTTCTCCCATCTTTCTCTCTTTAGGGAGAAGAAAGCCCAACAGGGACAAAGATGGTAAACCATGGTTTTTTTAAAAAAGTCCATGTGATGGACATTTAGGCTGGAAAAAAGCTAGTGAATCTCATGTGTTTTGTATGTACCCTCATGTACACGAGGGAGATGATAAGTATAGGGTCCAAGCTAAGCACATTGCTCTATGGCAGAAATATCATCCCAATATCTGGAGTTGGGGGAAAGGATTAACAGATGACTGGGGACAACCAGTTAGGATGGTGAGTCACTCCCAAGAATGGCTAGATAGGTTTCCTTCCTGGCTGTGTTGCTAAAGGACTCAGAGCAGCATACAGATTCGGGGAGGAGTCCAGCTATTTCAGGATCATAAAACCAACAGTTCAGGAATTGTCCAGATGGCTAAATTTTAGGACAAATTTCATGTGACTGAAGGTGACGTCTACTTGCAACTGTTGGCTTAGTTTTGTGTTTCTGTTGACAAAACTGAATATTAGGGGAAAATTCAGACATGACATAGTGATGCAATGCTTTTAATAAAGAACAGTAAAAGACTTTTAAAGTTTTGGGAAAAGATCTATAGCAGAAAAACACAGCCAAATGTGTACACATCCATAGAGAGTGAAAAGTGAATGGCTTTGGTATCTCAAGCTAGGAGGCTTGAACACTCTTTTTCCTACCTTTTATTAAGTTTTATAAGATGAATGGATGATTCTTGATGGCCATGAAAGGCCAATAAATGACTCCATGGTTGCACTCTAATATGATGAAAGATACTAGTCAATATTTTTGGTGGACTTATATGGTAAATAGACTGAGAGCAACTACAGGTCCATAATTCTCCTAGCAAGCCTTCCTATTTTCTCAGACCTTTCAGTGTGGGTTTTGTGCATTCATCAAAGATGCTCAGACATCTAGTAGCCATACTGCTCTGAAAGGGTTGCTGGACATCTGGAAGCCTGGATGTGCCAAGTGTATTAGCATATATGTGCTCTATAGTTCATGCGTGGTAAATCTGGAACATCCAGGCAGCCTCTCCTCAGGTCCTGTGAGCTGGGCTGTGCACATGCCCAACAGCTGTTTGCACATCAGTGGCTTCCTGGCAACTTCCTGGAAATCTCTAGGAGAAATAGGACAGAGCTGCCTAGATCTCACTGTGACAGGGGTAATAAGAAACTCATTTTGCTCTTACATGCACAAGACTAGAGTATAGCAATTTTCAGGACTGGGTTTATAGTGAAGGAGAGATATTTGATCCTTTTTTTTTTTTTTTTTCCTGGGCAAAAATGGTTAAAGGAGATTTGAAAAGCAAACTGGAGCTGCATGTGTAGTAGTTTTGACTGCGAGCCTTAATCTAACAGTACAACTCAACACAAGTTCAACTTCAAGCTCATAAAATGATTTTTCTACGGAAAGTCAGCACACATCAGGGCATTCAACAACATGCCAGATTAAGCTAATAAGGCTAATCACATGTACACACACGGTGTAAAAGAAAAAAAAGAGAGATTTTGGGACCAGCAGCCATGCTATCAATTGCTACCTGAAAAATACACTCTAGCTTGTTTGGGCTGGTGATAACAGATTCATTTTAGCTCTATTCCTTGGGGTCTTATATTAACACTTTCAAACTGCATTCATGATCTTCCAAAACAACTTTGTGTTATGATGGAAGGCGTATTCCTTTACCTCCATGCTCTTCCAGTGCAGTTTTTGCTTAGCAGTCTTCCCTTGAACATGAGGAGAAAGAGTAATGTATGCTAAATAGTGATCTTGCCCTCGTGGGAAGCATAGTTTTGTTGTAACTACTGTATGGTAGAATGTGTCAGGATGCCCAAATTTAACGCTTAAGTTAATAATTAAGGCAGTGGGAGTTGTGGGATGTTCGTTTTATCAGCAGCCTTGACCTATCATAAAACAAGTTTTTTCATAGTACTCTTCCTGCCTTTTTTTTAGGCAGGAATTTTATTCTTCAAGATTTTATTCTTGAAATGACAGAGATCTTGATTTGTCTTTTCATCGTGAATAAGTCTGGCCAGAAGTCCAACAGTAAGGTCTGCACATTCCTGTTAGCTCAATGTACTTACACTTTTAATACACTCCTTGGGTCATTTTTTCCTTTTGTGTTTAGCATGATCTTACTGTATCACTTTTCGTAACTGGCTCTCAGCAGATTCAGTGCTCTGCAGCTTCAAGTGTCAGATTGTGGGTGGTCCATTGCATTTGAGGTATTTTGAGCCAAATGTGAATAGAAAACAGCTTTTGTTCTGCAATTTTGGACTTTACCCTTAAATACCTACCAGACTGTAATCATCCACACATCACCCACTGCCAATAAATAACCCATTTTATTATCCAAGTCTCTAGATGGAGAAGAACGTTTTTGCTGAATTAGGCTAGACACAGCCATATACTGGGTTGTCTTTATGTTTTCCCCTATGGAAAAGAGTTAGATGTTTTATTAGTGACAGCAACATGATTATTTATTTTGTTATGCAAGAATACTGATGCTGACGTGGAGCTTAAATGTTTCAGAGTTGTATACTGGTATAGAGGAGAGTAGAATCTGACCAATAGAGCTTTTCTCACACACACGTATGGGGCCAGAGAATATATATATATAGGTGCAGAATAGACGTTAAGAAAGTGCCGAGTTTGATAGCCATGATGAGATAATTTTACGGGAGCACTGAGGAATCTTAGTGAAATCCTAGGCTGCATGGGCAACGCATAGTAGTAGAAGTGCTTAAAATAGAAATGCTCTCTGAAAGCTCATAATCTAGGTGTCAGGTAAAGTCAAACAGGTGGATGAAAGAGGCAAGCAGTGCAGAGAAAGCTGGCAGATGGATTAATGCTGTAACATGCAGAATTTAACATAACGGATGTGTGAGCTAGTGTTCTCCTAACTGAAGTTCAACAGGAGTAATATATAGCCATCCCAGCAGTGCTAAGTTTAAAGAAATAATTTTAAAGAGTATAAATATAAATTTAACATTCAAATTCTCCCCCTCTCCCATCCTCATCAGATATTTAGAAAGTATTTACCAGTGTTTTCCTGTCTCCTCAAATTCCCACAAGGATACTGACAGGGCAGTGTACAGTAGCTTGACCACACTGCTGCAACAACTCCTGATTTGAAAAGGTTCGATTGGTATCTGTCAAAAGTTTTCATTCCCAAGGGTCTTTTCTATTATTTTTATGATACATCAGAGTTATACTTGTGATGCTGTTCCCCTTCACATAATCTCACAGCTCTGATTTGTGGCCCCCGAGAGAGTCCTTAAGCACAGATGAAGGGCATTGGGTTAAATCTCATTTTACTAGGCAACCTGCTTTGTATCATTTTCCTTTTTTTTCATAGCTCAAGAATGTATTTTTGGCATATTTTACACAAACAAATGCTGTTCTGGATGGAAGCCTATCTGGTAGTTAAAGCAATGGATTGTGACTCAATGAGTGATTGAGCCAGTCTCTGGATTCCTAGTAGAGCATTTTCTATTGATTTATTGTGTGGCCTTAGACAACTACCTAATATCTTTCTGTCTCCCTCTATTCTCGCTCTTATTAGTTTTGCATGGGTATAATTATACCACACAGACCTTTTCTCAACCTTCTTAAAAAGACTTTTGTAGATCAGGTGAGAGACTTGGATGGCAGTGTCCATGACCTAAGACTGGGCAAGATTTCTGTAGTGCAGGTGCTGTGGCAGACTACAGCAAGGGACTGTGTTCCAAGCATGAGTGCAGGGTGGTCATGACTTCATTGCAGGGCAGGAGTATGATCCATTTCTGGATCCTCACTGTTTACTTTGAGCAGGTTCTGGCTGCGTGTTACTTCATCCTCATTTGGAAAGCAGCAAAATGTATACACACTATAGATATAGCTGCTGTAGCTCCCTTCAGCAGCCAGAGAACCACCAGTAGGGTAGGAAATACAGCAGAGGGCACTTACCTGACTGTTGCAGCAGTGGTCTCATTGGCAAACGTTCCTTGAGGGATCTTGAGACATTTAATCAATTGGATGATCCTTGGTGGTTTTGAAACTGTGAGGCTCAGTGGGGGACTGGGAGGCAAGGTCATAGTCTTCCATCACCATTCCTAATAAACTGTAAGGCTGTGCTGCCCATCTTACAGACACAGCACTAACTCTGCCCTGGAAAACATAAATTGCTTTGAAAGCTTCTCCCAAAATAGCTGCTTTTCCTAAAGCAAAATCCCAGGAATAACAGCTTAAAGGAAATTTCCTGGTTGTGTTAAAGGAGGTTGAAGTTAAAGTTCACTAGACTTGTTCTGTGCACGGCACAAAGCTGACATTGCATCTGCAGAGGTTACTATGTCATGGATTCAGAGTGACCATGTGGCAGTTGCATGTAATGCTCAGAACCTCAGCCATGTAAGACAGCTTTAAGGTGATGTGTCTCTGGGTCTTCTCATCTTCTGGCTAACTCTCATAAACATACAGAAATATTCTAGGTCATTTGTTGTGTTAGGTGAGGGGTGATAGATCAGTTTGTAGCTTAGGGGCAGCTATTGGAAAGCCAAGTTTTCTGTTTGCTACAGACTTTTCTATAAAAGAAAAAAAAAAGGCCCTTGAATTGCAATACAAAAACATTGCTGGTTTGATAGCTACTGTAAATTGATATTGCTTTTTTACTTTAAAGTCATACCTGCTCCCCACTAAAATTGATATGATTTAAACAAGTACTTAAGCATTTGATCAATAATGTTTAAAGCCAGAAGGAAGTATTAGTATGCACAGTCTGACCTTGTGTCCAGGACAGATTTGTAAGATTTTCTCAGAAGCAAATGAATCAATCTTTGGCTAAAGAACAGCTACGAGGAGTCTATTTGATCTTGATTTGAAGGCTGAGACTGTCACTAATGTGCTCTTTTAGTTATCCTCAGTGTTTTAAATGTATTACTCTGTCTTTTCCCTTTTGTTTGGTTTCATTGTTCTTTCCCCAAACCAGCATTTTCTTTCTTGCATAAAAACATGCTGTAATCAAATTACTCTTGATTTTATTGTTGGTAAGTTTAAGAGTGGGTCTCATTTTAAGTACTTTAGCTTGTTGTACAGCTCTATTTATCTTACTGTTCAGAAGTAAAGGTGGGAGATATCCAAGCTTGGGCCTATGGACATAAAGGGCTTGTAGCGTGGCTTTGAACATCTAATCTTGCTGAATGGAGATAAATCCCCACCTTATATCCATGGAAATGATTGTGGGTGACAAAAGGACTGCACCACTGGACCTATCTAGAGAATAAGAATTATATAGGTCATGGACACTAATGCAGCCTTTTGACATCAACTTGGGGCTTTTTGACACCTAAGTAGTTCTGAAAAAAGCCACTCCCTCACAATTTAATTCTTCTGTGTCTGCATGTACTTTCTCCCTTAAAATCCCTTTCAGTCCCATGAATTCTCCAATAATTGCCAGTAAAGCGTCTCCGGGTGACTCAAGAGTCCTGACCAATCTTCTTCTTAAACTTCTGCTGGGGATATACAGCATAGCACAGGGCTGCCCTTCAATGCTGAGCTGAGTTTCCCAACCATCTCCTTGCCGTGCAGTACTGATGTTTTTCTGATGTTATGAAGACAAAAGCTAAGACAGAAAAGAATTTGCTTACATGTAACAGGCTTTGTTATTAATATTCGGGGGTTTATAAAAGGAGAGTGTATGCAGAGCAGCAGACAGACTTTGTGAGCTGTTATCAGGCCAAGTGTGGCAGGATTAATTGGATAGAGCCATTGGTGTTTTGCTGGCACACAGAATAGCCCTGTCTGTGGAATGTTTCCTTTGTCATCTGTGATGTGTTGGTCTGAAAGGGCTACAGGAGGAACAGTGATATATAAGAGTATTTTGAGTGTACCATTATATGATACTCCCAAACATCAGAACATTATGTGGTGGCTGATGTCCTGGTTAGCTCTGTAGAAAAGTTTTCCCCTTCCCTTTCCCCAGGCAGTTCTCCCCCTGTGAGGAGAAGGAAGAAAACTAAGCATAAACAAGCAGAAATGCAAATCCAGCTCCATGTCGGGTAACTGGCCTTAATTATGCAAACTTTAGGTCAATAATGTGCTGAAGGATATTTGAAATACTTCTAATGGGGATACATGTGTCAGCCTCATCTGCCCAGAAAAGGCTGTATAGCAGATACAGCCAGACTGTGTGTCTAATCGAAGGCTGTCTTTGGATATGAGAAAACCAAATATTTTTAGAATAGTGCTTCAGCCTATTCTTCAAAACAAGCATGGAACAATGTGACATTTTATGCCTTAATCAGCTCACAAGAAGAGTGAGAGGTTACTCCACAAATCATTTAGCAGAGCTGTATGTGAATAAATCAAGGATCAGTGTGGAGGAGGCATGAGGTGAAAATGAATTCACAAGAAGTTACTAAGTCCTCTAATATCACAAAAAATATTTATTAGGTGTATTGGACTGGAAAAAAATTAGTGGACATGACTAAACTGTGGTTCTGGAAGTTGTCCAAAGGGACCTGGCTCCACTGGAAAGATGGTATGCTCATGTATGTTTTTAGCTTTCTGTGTCTAATCTTTGCATCCTTTTTTCTTTTCCTCTGTTGATGTACCCGTTTATGCAGCATCCCCTGGGATCACTTTGCCAGTTATCCCAAATGCCACTGAGCAGAAAGGCATGTAAATGTCCCATGGGGTCTTGTTAGGAACATTAATATAATCACAAATTTATTGGAAAGCTCACTAAGTTCACGAAAGTTTTAAATGAAACTGTGCCCAGTTTTCAGCTTGGATATGCCAAGAAATGTCTCTGTATTATGTTCAGTCTCAATTTAATGTGAAATGCAGCGCAGGGCACGCCCAGGAACACCTCTTCATATATAGCAAACACTGCACTGAAAAAGGCAGGCACTCCTGGAGGTCATATTCCCCCAAGACCAATTGATTACAAGGTTATAGGTTTGGATTTAAGAGCCTGTATTCTGTGTAGATTCTGTGTAAATTTAGTAGTGAGTCCCATTTTGGAGATATCCAAAGTCCAAGTCCTCAGTGCTATCAGCTAGACCTCCCATGCTTAAAAGTAAAAATCAATTCATGAATTTTTAGCAATGTTCTGGAAGGTTCAGACTGCATAATTTCTTGACTAGAAATTCATCTTATCTCTGCTTAATCTTACTAATTTTAGCTCACATTTAACTAAAACCTTTATAAATTTGTTAATGTCGCATATATGCTCAATGTCACAATACATCATCTACCTTTGAGGTACCGTATCCATTTTACTGACATCTTTCTGTTCCATGTCATTGCTGCAAGTGATAAGCAGGAAGTAAATTGCATGGAAAGGTCATCAAATGTGATTATAGAACACTACATATGATGTGACAGTTCAGTAGTGCCATAAAATCCCAAGTGTATTGCAGTCGTGCCACTCTCAAGCATTCAGAAATCCTGAATTAAGCTTGAAAAAAATTATGAGCGATTTAAAACTTTAGAGATTTAAAAAAAATTATGTATATTTGGCTCCCTTCTTCTGCCTCATTTTCTAAACTTGTTGCATATGCTCTGTATTGTTGAGTTTCCTGCCCATGACGAGTGCCAAGGCTTATTTCTCTAATGAAAGTTATAAATGGAAATTGCTTGAGTTATTATTTGGGTAATCTCTTGACTGCAGAAACCTGCAAGTACCACAAGGGTTGTGGTGGCCAGTGGTTTATAATGGATGATGTCTGCTGAATGATGACGTGAACAGCAAAGAATACCTTCTCTGGACTCAGTATTTCCGTGTCCTCTTTCCAATTCAGAAGGAATCGAGAAAGGAGCAGAGCTTAAGTTGTTCTGCCTCCTTCTCAGATATGCAAGAAAAGGGGAATTCTTAGTCTTCCTTTTATTTCTCCTGCTCTCATTCATCTGGCAGTGGGTCAGGAGGAGAATGTATTTTCTCCATGTCTTTCTTAGCTGCTGGGAAAAAGCAGGCAGGCTGCAGAGATGTGTCTCCTCCCCACAAAGAAGCCAAACTCACTAACTGAGCTTCTGGGAATAGGGAGCCCTGCTGCAGACCTGGGGCCAGAAAGGTAACTTCCACTTTTAATAGTTGTTGAAATAAAGTCCTGATTATCTCGCTGTCTCTAAAACCAGACGAGTAAAGGTATTTTCCACTACAGCTCACAAACAAAGCCACCTCCAAAAGTTTGGCATCTGGCTTAGAACTGTCCACAGGACAACACGAAGATGAAAAGAGTTAGCTGAATATTCATATATGTGTTCTTCCCTTTGGTCTGTGCTACCCACCCACCCATGACCAAATAGGTCTTCATCAAAAATGAACTCTCACCATGGTATGCAAAAAGCTAGAAGACCATGAGAGAGGCCCAGAAGTGATGATAGGGACAGAAGAAAAGTGCTCATCAGAATGACTCCTGCATAGACTGTGTGAATTCAAAATGTTATAAAGCCTAATCCCTAAAAAACCGGTCACTTCTAGCAGTTAATGACCTGCTAGTCTGCTAAACATCAGGAGAGGAAGCCAGGAGCAGTTAACACTTTCAGAAACGCAGTTGTTGCTAACAATAGTAATGAACCATATCTCGGACTTGTTATTGTACACGATGTAGGAGAAACATTATAAGTGCTTCAGAATGACAGTGAATAATTGAAATACTAAAGCATAGAGGTGAGAACTATAGATGCGATCCAGGAATGGAAGCAGAGCATTGCAAATATAGCTGGCAAGCAGAATAGCTCTGGTGTGACCCAGAGTTTATTTTAAAGCTGGGATCTGAACACTTCCTTCCTGCAGTAAACACCCAGGAAGAGAAGGAAGAAGGAAAGGGGAATGTAAATAAGGGCTGGCAGTCACTTTATGGGCTTACTATTTGCTTGTCCTTTTGGCCGTCAAAGTAAAAGATCTTACAAAACTGTGGTGCCCCAGAGAGTCTGAAGTTTCCCAGGGTATGCTGATCATGAGAATTTATACCTCCTGAAAGTCTCCATCCAGCAGCTCATTTTTCTCTGCTCCTCGCCTACCTCTGCAGGTACCTCTATGGGTTACTTGCCCAAAAGACAGAGTGCAGGATTCCCTTTTGCCTGGTGCTAAACCCAAGGCTGTGCTCTAGACAACCCTTCCCTTAAAAGAATGGTGCTCCAGAGCCATTCATGTTCTGTTTTCAGCCTCCTATTTCCTTATTTTATGGAAACAGCAGTAGAATGCAAAGAAAGTATCAAAGGATATCTTTGGTGTTTCTGTGGTTGCCTGTGAAGTTTCAAGGATAGACCCTTCCTATTTGTCTACATTTTTTTGGTGTTCTGTATGTAGTGAAGTGACCTCTCTCTGCTCAGTATTTGTGAGGCTGCAAGCTGAGTGCTTTCATCCTTTTTAAAAATAGATTTCTCTGATGACTAAAGCAGGACCTTGGATGCCCTTCCTTCCATTCACCTCTGCTTTCAAGAAGTCAATTCAATTATACTTAAAAACTTACAATGCAATATTTTTGAGACCTTGACATACAAACTCCTCCATTTTGCTCCTCCCAGATGGTGAGGCTATCAACATGAGTCTTATTGCTCTGTAATAACTCACTATTTATGTGTAACAAACAGTATTATTCACATGTAATTTCTGACAGCACCACTGTTTATGCAAACTTGTCAGGTTCAATGAAGTCACTGTTTGAGATTAATGCTACAGATGTCTGGTTAGTTCCTGAGACACCTTTCATTCTCTTTCTTTCAGATACCAATATCTGTACAAATAAAGACTTCTCACTATTCCATGTTAGATCAATTGTATTAATTGACATAGGGATGAGGACAGCAGAAGCAAGGGGAATCCACTCAGAAGTTGCTATGGAGTCAAATCTGGACTCATATATGTTTCTTCTGTACTGAAGCTTGAGAAATTAGGAGTGGTGATTTATGAGCTTTTGACAAATCTCAATCTGTTCTCATTCCATATAGGGTTTTTTTTCCCCCCAGAGTTCAAAGGCTGTCTGTTGCAGAACTGCACTTTCTCTGTGATGTATAGCTGTCTCTGAGGCTGCCATATTTTACCAGACAGAGCTTGATGCCTTAGTTCAAGAACCACCCCAAATAGTTTCAGCAAGCAGGAAATCTGTTCTGTTAAACCCCAGCCAACAAATCAGTTTATGAACTCTCATGCAAAACAGTGTTTGTGAAAATAAGCCTAACAACATTCAGAACAAGTTGAGCAATGAATGTTACTGGAGATTGAGGAGAAATTAATGATGATGTCATTTCATATATTTTTTTTTCTTGACTGCTCCTTTTTGCTGCAAAGTTGATTTCACTTTTTGACTGTACATAGCAATCAGCATTTAGCAAAGAACAAAGCATGGGGTTTTTTTTCCCAGACTCTGCATTTTTGAGGTTTGTTTAACTGCATATTCCTCAATTTTTCACTCTTTTATTGTGGAAAGCTACAGATCCAGATGTGGAAAAAGGAAGAGTAGTAACTTGTTTCACCTTTATTGGTTGAGCATTCATTATAGTAGGGATTATATAACACAGACAAATAAAAAAAGAAGTAATAGATTCTAAAAATCTAATAACAAGACATATTATTTAACCAACACTACTCACACTGAATCCAGTTCCTTCCTCAATTACAAATACACAATTCCCAGTGTGACAATAAGTGGCAAATATTGGAAAAATTAATCATAGTCAGTCATTAGCCTTAGTTTCAAGCCTCTCTAACATTAAAAAAAAAAAAAAAAATCCATCACGAATTCTATTATTTCTGGGAAGAAATTCATGATGCATCATTCTATTAATTCTGCAAAAGTATCAAAATCAGCTCTTAGATTTTCTCAACATTTCCAAATATGATCCTTTTGAATGGCAAGTGCCTTTTCTTCAAAACTAAGGTGTATGTAAGATATTTACCTCCTTTACTAATATTCAGTAATTTAAAAACTGAAAGTTTTATTCTTTATAGCTGTAGGTAAAAAAGTAAATAAAGAAAAGTATCAATAAAAGCAAAAAATAATTGAACATTATTGCTCTCTTCTCTTCCTCCTTCTCTGCCCTCCAACCCCACGATTAATTTTTTTAGCAACCTGCACAGGGAAAACAACTTCCAAACTCTTGAATAAAAAAGCTTTTCCAAGTTTTGGCCAGATTTCACTGGTCTTCAGTCTCAGAGGACTGCCAGCTACAATTCCCTTTCCCTTTCTGGTTCTGATGCATGCTGAGAAAGTTGTTAGTGGTATGTTTTCTTTTAGGTGCAAAATGAAGAAAGGATCTCAAACACATTGACGTGAAGCCCTGTTTTCCAAGAGAATTGCTCCTACCTTCTTCCTCCTGCCAAGGGATGAATGAAGCTGGAAAAATTATGTTTAGAAACTTGGGGGGGGGAGCCAATCCCAGAGTGCAAGAAGCGAGAATTTGCTGTTAAACTGAATTGCTCAGAGGGAGGGCAGTGATGGGGAAGCAGAGTTTTTTTTTTGTGAGATAAGTCCCATTAGACAAAAGATAGAGGAATACTTTGAACTTGGGCTGGATGTAAAACGGATGAGGGCTACCAGGCCTGACCTTTTTTGAATTATGATGATCCTAACAGAAAGAGTTAAGTGAAAACTGATGGAGGGAAAGCAGGGCTGCAGTTAACTGAAAAAAAGAACGCATTTGGTTGTTTGAAGGTCCATATGTAAAAGCAGAAAATTTCAGTGGATATCCACAAATAATGAGAGGCATAATTTATCTGAGAAACCATCCTTTTCAGTTGACAGCATAGTACCATAGTCTTTCTTTCCTTAAGTGCTCCCTGGCCTAGGTTTTATACTTGTTTCTTACTATGGCATAAAAATCTTTTCAATTACAGCTTCTTTATCATGTTTCAAATAACTATTATAAAAATTCATAAGAAAATTATTAACCCTCTTTTATACTGTATTTTCATGGCTTTGCATTTTAGTTCCAAAAAGTGCAACAGCATTTGCTACTGTGTTCCGAAATGTTACTGATGATGTTACTACTATATTGTGATAGAAATGTTTAATAATTATAGTATCAGAGTATCAGTTACAGTCCCTTTATTATAAATACCTCATGAATAAAGCCAGCTTTTATTCTTGAAGAATAATACTGTAAGCAGCAGTTACTTCAAAGGGCAACATAGAGGCCAAAGATAAAAAAAGACCAGTGAGATTCCTAAAATGTTCTAAACCGTAACTGAAATTATTTTGCATTTAAATACTTGTTTGTTATCTGAAACAGCAGGAGTCATCTTTAAATCAATGCAATTTAATGTTTTTTAATTGCCTATTAAACTGTGCAGATTTTTACTAACACGACTCTGAATGTTTCATGAAACCATTCTGATGATCTGAAATACTTTGTTTAATAAGGTTCCACTGATTGTCTCTTTTATATGCTGCAAACAAAGTGCTCTGCTGCTAAGCTGGACAGAATTAGGCACAAGCCATAGAGGATTCCGGAATTAGTTCCACTGCATGACATATGTTTTCAGAAATGGAAAAGCACAGCATGCAGCAACATGCATGTGATTTCTAGGAAACTCAGAAAAGACTTGAGAAAGTTTGGACTGTAGTCATTATACACACGGTTCTCCTAGTTTCTGCTGGAGAGAAAGCTTTTGTGAAAGGTTTTTTTTTTATGTACAGCCTGTCAGTTTTAGTACATCTAAATAATTTATAAAACTCTAGGAGGTAATCTCTGACCAGGCTTAGCCATTAGAGCGATCATAATATTATATAGCAGGTCAGGTTTCCATATTGTAAAGGGAGACCTGATTTGTCAGCCTGTGTCACAGAAGTTAGGACTTCAAGTCCAGACTTTGCCTGTGAACTTCAAGTGTGTAATAATTTATTACTTGCCTGATGCAGCTATTGTAGGTTTTCTCTATTTTTATTCAAGGTTGATATTTGACTAATGAGCAAGGCTTTGGTCCATCTGCCCTTGTGCTTATGTATATTAACTTCCTTATCCTTGCAAGTGTTCAAGACGTTTTATTGGGAAAAGGCAAATGTCAAAAGGGTAAAGTTACTTTAATAAAACTGACCAAGATCAAGTTTCCTTGCTGGCTGCCTGCCATTGAAAATCCCTTTGTTAGCTTTTTAAAATTTCCTGTGACTTATATAACCCTTTTCATTTCTTTCTAGCAAACTGAATATGTTTAATTAAAATGTGAAGAATAGGACTAAAAAAATTTCATAGCATAGAAACCTTGGTAGTACCTTCCTTTTGAACCTGCCTGACTTTGAGGTTACCATTATTTTAAGGACAGTTGTAAACCTCATAGATGTAGAAAGCATGAAAGAGCAAGAAAACAAATAATTAATTATTTTAACTATATTTTAGAGTGATTCTACCCTCCCATTTTCAGGAGTGCTGATAGAAGTCAGCGGGGGGAATAAAGGAAAAACAAAGAATAAATATGGTAAATGTGAACAGAATGAAATGATTAAATTAAATGAAAGCATTACTGGGCAGCTGGAACAAATGATTGATATACTGTGCACTGGACTGATAGTTCTAGGAAACATTCATTGTCCCCATAGCTGCTTTGACTGGCAATATTGAAGTTAGCATAAGGAGCTAGCAAGATCAAATGCAGCACCCAAGTAAATGTTCCAGTATTTGACTGGAAAAAATAAAGGCTATGGTTTTGGGCATCCACTGTTTAAATTGCACTGGATTACTATGACGTGTATAGTACTTGGTGTAAACAAATATTTTTTACCAAAACAATTAGACTCCATTGAAATGCAATCTTCTAAAATGCTTTGTACATCTTAATAATTTGTGCCTGAAAAGAAATGTGATCAGGAGAGTGAATTTGATTTTGGTATCATATACATATTAGAAATGTAATAAAATATTAACAAAATGGGTAAGCACAAGCTTAATTTCACAAGAAAAGTACCTCCTTTATCATAAGAAGGCAGTGTGCTTTATTCCACTTAATAAGGCAGTTTATAGAAGTGCAGGTTGTTGAAATCCCAAGAGGTTTGACTTTTGGTCTCCTTAGTTCACATCCTGCATTTTGTAAAGTCCTGTTTCAGAAGGAGCACAACTGCCAAATAAGCCTTCTCCTGGCATCCCTGGCCTCTTGCTAATGGCCAGCATTCTTACATGTACTTTTTGGACTAGCTGGACCTATTCAGAATGACTCTGGAGAGATAAGGTACTTTACAAACAGTACCTCAAGAAGTAGGAGACAGAGACAAGCCTAACACAAGCCAGCGTGGACTCATTCCAAACATACTTTCTTTTTATCCTCTAATCACCCTTATTTGATTCTCTTTGTTCCCCTCTCCTCCAAAGAAAAAAAAATGTCCGTGTGGTCCTTTCCAAATGAGGAGCAAATAGGGTTCAATAGAAGATTTTGCCAAAACCAATAAACAGAAGTGGCAGTAGCTGTGTTAAAATCCTATCATTTTTAAAAACACAAAAGGAGAATTAGTGTGGTCTAGCCTTGGGCCAAATCTGCTAATTTTCTGCAGTATGGTGTCATTACAAATTTAAGAAGGATCTCAAAAGTTGATACAAACCATCTGAGCTCAGAGCTGTAGAATTACAAAGGCATTCCAGTGTCTCTGATGAAAGGAATTAGCTGCGAAGCCAAGACAGAGGTGGGAAGCCCAAAAAGGAATGGGAAGTGGAGGCAGACATGGAGGCCAGGACAGAGGTGGATGCTGAAAAGGTGTGTGAGGCCCATAAAATATGGGAGACCAAAAAGTCTCCCATGGAATAGGCATGGCAAAATTTAGAATTGGGTGAAAATACAGAATTCTTTGGCTCAAATTTAATTTAAAGACCAGCATCTTATATTGCCTCCTGGACATCTTTAACTACCAATAAGTTTCTTTGGGTTATTTTTCAAGGTACTGTCCTCTGTGTCTTGTGAAAGCAAAGCAAGTCCTACCTTCAGCGACACTGAATGAGAGACTGAAAACATATCTCCAAGAACACCACTACATTCAGCTGTTTAATTCACTGGATTAATTCTGAAAAAACACCTCTATTCTTTCATTAGAGATGAGAATCATAAAAGCAGTCTACGTGGAGGTTATTTTGTCCCTGTTACATTCAGGCAAGGGGAAGAAAACTCTGTGTAAATAACACTGTGTGTTTAATTTTAGCTAAGTGTGGGCAAGTTTCACCATGTCAGTTAAAACTAAGAATAAAATAGCATATGTGTATACAGTTTTTCACCATCACTAATCTCAGAGCACTTTAAATACACCAAAAACTCTTCACCCCATGCAGTCACAGTGTTGCTCAAAGGTACAATGAAGCTGTTGTTCAGCTCCATATAGAAATGCTACATACTGGTGGAGGGTAGGAAGTTAAGAATAATACAGTATATTCAAATACAACTTTTAGGAGTATTTAGGGAGGCTGAATGTAGCTACCTGGAATTTGGCCACAAGACTCAGTTTAACAGCCGTGCTCTTGTCAAAAGTGGAATAAGATCTTTAATTTTTCCATTCCATTTCCATTAATCACCACAAGTGGTCATGAGGTTTTCCACCCCGGCCAACAGTCAAGCTTTCCAACAACACACTTCCTTTTAGCAGTGTATTACCATGGCACTAGATCAATGCTGCTTCAGAGTCAAGAGTGCCTCCTACTGAATCGCTAACCCAGTTTCCCTTCATGTCGTGACTTTCCATCTAAAAATTGACCAGCAATCTTGACCATTCAGATGGTGGTCTAAGGATCTAAGATAGAATAACACAAGCTGAGAGCCTGAATCTTTTTAGAGAGGCCTTTAATCCATTTTCAGGAAAACTTTTAGGAAGATTTCACTTTTCTGACAGGCTAAGTTTAAGAGAAAGCACCAATTGTCCTAATGTATGGTAATTTGCTGTTTCGAACATAGAGGGAATTTGGATAATGAAGAAAATATAAAAGAAAGCTGAAACTGTAAATGGGTGATTTTTTTAAACGAAATGACCGTAGGTTCTTGAGGGTCTTTGCTGGGTTCTGAATTCAATTAGTGTCTGCATGTAAAGAAAAATAGACAAAGCAAAATGATAAATTTCCCTAATTAGCCAAAAATATCTAGTGTACAGTATACAGAGACAGGAAGGAAAAAAATTATGATATGTAGCATGATAGGGAAGGACAGTTCTGTAGCTGAAGAAAGCACAAAGAATTATTTGACAGAAATATTTTGCTGTGAAATTCAGTCTATGTAAATAGCTTCCTTGCCAGATGCTGTGTTTAATTAAGATAACTTTAACAAAAATCACTGCCTTTTTTTTTGTCTTCCCAATTAGAGGCTAGTATTTACATTTCTAGTCAAAGAGACTGTAACATTCAGAATAACTGCCAGTGCCTGATTTAAAGGTTGTTCCTAATTGGACACTTCTGTACTTTAGGTTAAAAATTATCTTTTGTATCTTGCATTTGTTCCAGTCATAGGACTTTATGATCATTCTGTATCTTAGCAAGACTGGTAGCTCTTTCAGTGTCATCTCTTCATGCTGATTTACTTTCTAGCAATACACACAATGACATATTTACAAACACATGTTTTGCATTTGAACTAGAAAAAAGTACTGTGAGAACTGTGGAAATACAGCTTTTTACAGATAAAGATTATATTTTATACAATTTGTAATAGCTCCTGCTTGCAAAGAAGGTTTCAATTTTATCTGCAGTAATTCCAACCAGTTTTACTGTTGGTCTTTGGATCACTTGGAAAAGAATTTAATGTTCATTTTCTGGAAGAGACATACTCAGATGTCTCTCTCCCCTGTCTATATTTATATTTTAATAGTATCTTAATGTATACTGTAAGAACAGGTCTTTGTTCACGACCTACTGCATATATCCAAACTCAGAAAGACTTTAAAAACCTCAGAATTGTGTAACTTAGGTAAGTTTGGTAAAATGTGCATTTGATACCTGGATCTTGAAGCAGTTTGTGTTATTTCTGCCCAGTGCTGAACTCTGGTGTTTGAGCACACTGGTGTGTGCTAAACCACATGGTTTTTTGTGTCCTGTGGACAAGGTGATGATCAAGATCCTGGGGGTTGATAGTGTGAGACACAACAATTCATAAGAAGCCTCAAACTCAAGTTTGAGTCTGGCTTAATCTTTTTCTAAGTTGGAAAGCACTCTTGGAAAGCCTTCCCAAATGGTGACTGGAATAGAGATATCAGCTGTAGCTGGTAAAGGTCCTACTATGAACCATGATGGTGCCCTTGCATCTATTTTTTTCTCTGAGCACCAGGTCACTACAGCTCTCCACACTCAGAACAGATTTGGTCACAAGGGGATGCAGCAATCATTGGGAGACTCATCTTCTTAAGTTTTGTGTTGTATTTTTTGTTTGGTTGGTTGGTTTGGTTTGTTTTGATTTGCTTTTGCTGCTGTCGTTATTTTCCTGAGTATCTCAAGGGAGATGAAAGTATAGCAACAATTTACCTTTTTGAGGGCTGAACTCAGCCCTTAGATTTATGGGTGCTTTTGATGGTGTTGACTTTGATAGGTATTTTTCTTCAACATCCCAGAATTCTTTGCTTTATGATATGAGAAATGCAGGACAAACATGAAAAATGACTGGTAAACCGAACTGGTATTCCGTCATTTCTAAAGGCACTTCAATAATAAAGTTTATTGGTAAACAGTGCTAGTAATGCAGTTTTCTAAGGCAAAGTCCACATCTGTTTCAGTCTGTAAAAAGAGTATGGAACAAGCCAGTATGAAACAAGGAACATTACTGTAGCTTTTTCTGGAAACTTGTTGAAGGAAAAGAGATGGATTTACTAAGGACAGACAGAATTGAGTCCTTTTAACAGCTGGAGAAAATGACTGTTCACCTTTACGTTACATGATCTCTATATACAATTTGTCTAATTCACCTCTATTTTTGTACAGATGAGTGGACAATCAGTCTGAGGAAGGCTATTTATGTATGTATTTAAATGATTAAGACCAACATTTTCAACACAGGGTGCCAGGAATGCACCCCAATAGATCTTGTGAGGGCTCAGATCACCTCCTCAGGACTCTTCTGAAGATGAAACACTTGTACTGAATATGGATTGTGAATAATTTTGGTTGGGAAGTTTAAAAACATATGCATGAAATTTTGTTTCCCTTATGCTCCTTTTTGTGAATCCTTGTCTATTTGCCATCTGATGCTACCTCTTGGAGGTCAGTGAAAATGTTTTTGTTGACCTTTGTGGGCACTCTTGAATTACCTACAATGCAATCATATAAAATACATCTAAAAACATTCTGCTTCATCTGATGTTGTTTCAAAATAATTTCCAGTCCATTAATTATGGTCTGCAAGCTCTTCTTTCAGGGGCCCACTTTAATGTTGTTGAGTCATACTGTTCAAGCTTTCCACTTTATGGTCGCATTTCCTTTAAGCATAACCTTGGTGACATTCGTGCCAAGAGGTGAATGGCTCTGTGACAGGATTTGGCCTTATGTAAATACCCTGAAGAGCCACTTCCCTCAAGGGTAAATACTGAAGATCACTTAAATAAGACTTTAAAAAGATGTTTTCCATCTGATGTAGCTCAACACAGGTATTCAGCAGCAGCTAATTTTAATTGAAGTTTAGATGAAATATTTATGTAGACCTATAGCTCATATCTTGTAATCTCATGTCCCATTAGCTACCATCTTAGTGTACCTGTCTTTGAACTGCTTCACAGGAAGAAAAATTTTAACCAGATATGGCCAGCAAAGCAGCTACTAGTAACGGTCCCAGTACAGACCAGCAACTTACCTCTACTTCTGCTACATCTTCCCACCAGCAGAAAGGAAGATGGGACAGTTTAACCCCAACAAGGGAGAGGGAGGATGAAAAAATGCTTGCACAGGCAGGCACTGCTTGCAGCTGTGCTATTAGAGATTGTGTTCAGGTGGACACTAGTGCTGATTTTATGGGCATTTCTCCATTTTAGATCAAAGTATAACAGGTTAACTTAAACTGTTTGTGACTTTACATCTGCCTGCTTGACTGTAGACTGGAGCAGAAGTCTGAAGAAGCCTTAAGTAGGTGTCAAGGATCTTGTCTGTCAGAGATTTATCAATTAAAGCAAGACATGACTCCAGTGTTTGCCATCTCCCAGCTGAGACATACATCTGTCTGCATCCTAATTTGGGCATAGCCGCAGTGAGTCAGGAGGCTGTACTGGGCTAATGCCAGTGCTCATGCCTGGCATTACTTTTCTCACACAGTATAGATGGAGGCTGGGACAGTTGCTCTGCCTCTACCCTGCAGAATCAGGCTGTGGTCATTATTCTTGTGTAACCTTGACATTTTACCAGTCCAATAGTTTTGCAGCAATCAAGTATGGTAAAGCAATTGCTTTAGTTCTTCCTGTAAGGAGAGGAAGAGAGATGTTGCAACCGTTTACATTTCAGCAAAGAGTCAATTCACCTACAAGCCCCTTGTACAATACTTTCAGAAGATTGGGGAAAAAAAGATCCCACAATAATGGTATAAAAGGGGCATACATAGAATCATAGAATGGTAGGGGTTAGAAGGGATCCCTGGACATCGAGTCCACCCCCCCTGCCAGGGCAGGAACACCCAGGGTAGGTCACACAGGAACAGATCAAGGCGGGTTTTGAATGTCTCTGGAGAAGGATACTCCACAGCCTCTCTGGGCAGCCTGTTCCAGCCTCTATCACTCTGATAAGAAAGAAGTTTTTATTCATGTTGAGGTGGAATTTCCTGTGTTCCAGCTTGTGACCATTACCTCTCGTCCTATCACAGGGCACAACTGAAAAGAGACTGGCCCCTTCTACTTCACACCCACACTTCAGATATTTGTAAGCATTAACAAGATCCCCTCTCAGGCTTCTCTTCCCCAGACTAAACAGCCTCAGGTTTCTCAGCCTTTCCTCATAAGAGATATGTTCCAGTCTCTTCATCGTCTTCGTAGCTCTCCTTTGGACTCCCTATAGTATTTCAAAGCTTGAGAGCACCCAGTCTATTGCCTTATTCACATTGAAATGAGCTCAGACTCATACCTTATGCACTCTGAGGTAACGTGTAACGTGTACCTCTTAAAAAATCATGTATTTTTTCATGGGTATCCTGTTTTAAGGATACCAGTGGGAGGAAATCAACATTTTGTAGAAATGTGTTTTCCCAGTTCACTGTTACTAACAGAAGTCTTCCTTCCATGGTGTCTAATTCAAAAAAGCAGGTTGATCCCTTCACAAGCATTGACCTGTTTTGTAACATGAAAAAGAATCAGTGCAATCACTTATCTCCCACAGTATCTTGGAGCAAGCTGCTCTCCAAGGGTAGCCAGCTTGAACAGCTTGCTTTGTTGTCCACAGAGGAGAATTACTCTTCATTCCACTGTCTCCATGCCAAGATGTGGCTTCCAAGGAGGTAATTGTTTTGACAGTTTGACAAAAAAAACCCCAAACAACCAAAAAACATGAAAAAGTAAACAGTCACATTTTTTCTGATGACTGGGGGCATTTGTAAGTAGGAAGATGAAATGCATCCAAAACTTTCCTTAAGACATCAAGACACTACTGAGTATTCTGATTTTATAAAAAGGCAGCATGATGATTTGAATTGACTATTTCATAACTGGTTTTCTTTACTGTTGTGCTGTTAGGGTGTTTAAATCTCCATTGCTGTGCTAATTCTATGTTTTATAGAAATAAAATAATTTCAAATGTCAATAATAGTTAGTTCTGTTTAAGACACTCTTGGCAAAGTATAAATTGCTTTTCTTGGAGCTCCACAGAATTTTTAAACTGAATCCAAGGTTCTGCCTGTGTTGGGTCATTTACCTGTGAGACATTCACAGTGAACCCTGAACCAGCTCAACCTTAGCTAGAGTTCAACGCTCAGTGAAAACTTGTCAGCCTGGGCTGACAGAGACCCTGAATATAAACTGGGGTTTGTGTTCAGGTTTATGCAGAAAATTTTTGCCCTGCTGTTAATCACTCAGCATGTCCTGCAGGTTCTGTGTGTCCTCAGTGCTTGCTAATATACTGCAGGAGGAGATGCTTTGACATCCTGGGGACTTTGCCATTTTCAAGGAAAAGTGTGCTTTTCTGCATGTTATCCAAGAAAAGCATAGTTAATGTCAGAGAGAGAGAAAGAAGGTATCCTTAACAATTTCTTCATGGATGAAGAGCTTGAATATTAATATGGAGTTTCAGAGGCAGACGTGGGAATATGAGAACATCTAGAATACGCATATATGCTGTTTTCCTTACAGTCTCATTTGATGACAGTGACTTCTGGAGTTTCACATCTTGTTATGTGAGGGTGCAAGAAATGTGGTGACTGGGACACCACAGAGACTTAAAGTGTTAAAGACCAAACCTGAGCTCAGAGTTTCACTTCTCTAATTCCTTTAGCCTAGAAGCCACTTATGTTGTTCTTAGGGGCAAAAGTGTCCTGGCTGATCCTGACTGCAACTCCATTAGTTTTAATAATCAAGGTGATGGTAAATACTTCTACAGAGTTCCCGATATCATCTATTGCATCTGCCAGTATTGACAACACAGAAGTTATTTGAGTTTACTTTCAGGTTCTCCACAACTTAGGGGTTTATCACGTCATCTCAAACTCTGCCCATATACCTGGTAGCACTAATGGTGCAGAGTTCATGTAAATTTTATCACTACCTAATCTGCAGGTTGTTTGAATATGCATTGCTGTATTTATTCTCATTATGGGAATCTAAGGCTGGGGAGCATTGTGGATGCTTTGTGATCACAGGATTTGCTGGGTTCCTGTCAGGCACTTTCATCTCTCTAGGCTTGAAGCCAGGTTGGTTCTTTGAGGCTCTGCCTCTTCATGTTTCTTCTCCTAGACAAGACAGGGTCTGGATCACATTACATGCCCCTAAAGCTGACTTCTACTTGCCTTGGGCTTGGGGAGCTGCATACTGCTCTTAGCTGGGGCTTCTGCTGCCAGCTTGGGGGTGCCTGCCCATGCACAGAGGGCTGGCTGCTCCTGGCTGGGCTTCAGCACCCTTTGGCAGTAAATGCTGCCTGGGGCACAGGCCAGCACCACTGTGATGGCTGCTGAAAGCTGTGGCTGTGGGGATGCTAGAGGCAGTTTCATCTGGGTCTCTGCCTTCAGGTGGAATTAACCCCCATCCCTACAGGAGCCCTACAATACAGATGAAACTTTTGGGGGCCTTATTTCTTGATTGCAGGAATCTAAGCTGATGGTCTACCTGGAATGGATAGCTTCAGAGATCAGGAAATTTTAGGTGTTCTATTAGGAGAGGGTTGCAGGCTCAGGCCACAAAATGAGTTCATCTTCCCTCCAGTCTCCCAAAGCAAAGCTCTCTGTCAGAGAATTGTGAAGTGGAAGGAATAGGTTCATCCTCTGGACAAAATGAACTCTGTTCACATGAGACCTCCCAGTGTTCGTAGCTTGACATATTTCAAAATAATGGACTGCTGTCCTCTCTTTCTGTCTTCCACATGTAGAATCTTGCTCCCCATATCCCCATTTCTCTTTGTAAAAACCCCATAGTCTTGGAACTTAAAAGTTAACCTCCTTTCTCCTTCATATCTCTACCCAACTTATTCCTATTCCTTATCTCTAAATGGGACCACACCCCTTAGCAATAATTCTCATGATAAAAGAGCACATGCTGGATATTTTTAGAAGGAATTGAGCAAGATATACTGGAAAAGGTGGGATAAGTAGCTACTACTTTTTCTGATTCTTCCCAGGAGTGATTGCACTTGTTCCAGGAAAGGACTATACTCATTCACCCTGATGATTTGCCAACAACAAGTGTGTCTTCCCAAAGGAAGTTGGCAGAGTATGTACAGGCATTGAGAAAAGAACAAGCAGACCCAAGATGTTTGTCTCTCCTCTCACATGTCACCAATGATTTCACACTCATCTGCATGGGTTTCAAAGTGACTGCTCTGGTATAGCTGACAAATGAGCAAATCAGGGAATTAATATGAAGGATTATACATGCTGGACCAGGACACTGCAAGCTTTGTGGCACTGTAAGATGGTACCAGGTACTGCCAAGCCAAATTGTACTTTTCATACCTCCTAATATTTTACTTTGGAAAACTCTTTTTAAATGATTCTAAAACTTTGGTGCAGGTGGTGGCAAACAGCAGAAGGTTGGTTTTTTTTCAAATGGACTTATCTTGAGGAGTGCTGGGCTCTTATAGGTAACGTCTGCCTCAGCCACAAGTTTGGAAGCCAAACAAGCTAGAAAGGAGGATACCCTGGTTGTTACACGTGCCACTCACCTAGACATACCTCAGTAACCACTAAATGTAGAAGACTTAAGCCCATGCTATGTAAAATATGTCTAGTCCCTTGCCATGGACACTGGAACTAATTTTTATTCTTGCTGGCACTCTTGTAAGTATGTCAGTAGACGAAGGGGCATGGAAATTAAATGGACTGAAGTGTTCTCAGTACTCAGGGGACTGGCTGTACAACTCTGACTCCAAACCCACTGTTTTTTTCCAGTAGATACCCCATGAACAGACTATTTTTTTGAGTCACGACTCAACTAATAATTGAATGGTGCTCTGTTTCTGGCCCCGCTCAAATATAAAACTACTGTTCTGCTACGCCTGATTACGGTCATTAAAAGACCCTATAAGCATGTTTTGCAAGAGTTTGGGTGTTAGTCCCTGTGTTCTGGCTGGATTCCCCAGAGCCTTTGCCTAAATTCCGACTGCATTTTCAACTGGATATGCTATTTCTTATTTCTACTCTTTACAAACACAGTTCTGTGGTTAATAAGGGCAGTGTTAGCACCCATTGGATCAGCATGTACCAGTCCTGGGTGAGGTCATCCTCCTAAGTGCAAAGTGCATTAAGGTCTTCCACGATGTGAGATGTAATATAAGGAGATCTTACTATTTTCCTTTGCCATTTCAAAGAATCTAAATGCCCTCTACAATAACAGTGCTATATCTTCCCTTTACTTAGCACATTTAGTGTAGCACACTTCAGAAAAACATAAAACTCTAGGCTTAGCACTGCCAAAGCCTGGCATGGCTTATTTTCTTCTTTTATGTTTCATAGATAGATCTGACACAACATATGTAAAACAAGAAAGATTAAAATAAACAATCAGACTTTTCTGGATTTATAACTGCAGCAGTAACAGCTTCTGCCTTCTGTCATAAGGGATAAAGTTATGGTTTCACTTGAAACTGTCAGCCCTGCACAGGAAGCATCACTGAAAGAGATACTTGGGTCAGGCATTGCCATTAGCCAGTGCTCATGCACCGAAACCTGCTGCTGAGTTCATCTAGGCCAAGAAGTCTAAAGGGTGGTACATTTTAAAAGTAATTACATGATTTAGGGGAGGAGGTTTTCACTACTTTTTCTGTGGGATGTTTCTTCCTAAACAACTTGTGAGGTTTTGATAGACATTGGCGCCCTAAAAAGTCAGAAACTTCTGAAAGGCAATGTGCCCAGTAGTTCTCCAATAGTAGTCTGATGAGCAGCTACAGAAGTCATCTCCCTTTTTTTAGGAATCTAGATCAGCTGGAGAGCAGCCCAGTGGAGAGAGACTTGGGAGTGCTGGTTGACAACCCGTTGAACGTGAGCCAGCAGTGTGCTCAGGTGGCCTGGAAGGCCAAATGGCATCCTGGCTTGTATCAGTGTGGCCAGCAGGACTAAGGGTGTGATTCCCCCCCCCCTTGTACTCAGCACTGGTGAGGCCTCACCTTGAGTACTGTGTACAGTTCTGGGCCCCTCACTTCAAGAAGGATATTGAGGTGCTGGAGCAGGTCCAGAGGAGATCAACGAGGGTGGGGAAGGTACTAGAAGGAAAGTCTTATGAGGAGAGGATGAGGGAGCTGGGGTTGTTTAGCCTGGAGAAGAGGAGACTCAGGGGAGACCTTGTCACTCTCTACAACTACCTGAAGGGAGGTAGTAGTCAAGTAGGGGTTGGGCTCTTCTCCCAGGCAATTAGTGACAGGATGAGAGGGCATGGCCAGAAGCTGCGCCAGAGGAGGTTTAGGTTGGATATCAGGAAGCACTTCCCGACAGAGAGAGTGATCAGACATTGGAATGGCCTGCCCAGGGAGGTGGTGGAGTCACCATCCCTGGATGTGTTCAAAGAAAGGCTGGATGTGGCACTTAGTGCCACGGTTTAGCTGATGTGGTGGTGTTGGGTCATAGGCTGGACTTGATGATATCAGAGGTCTTTTCCAGCATCAGTAATTCTGTAATTCTGTGCTTTGGGGAAAACTAGTCTCAGTTTCTGTTTTTCATAACTATGACCCTAACTTTCATTCTCAAAATTTACTGTGATGCATTCTCTTTTTACTTTGTAGTGGCATGGGTCAGGATGAAAAGGGAAATAATCAAAGAGACGCAGAATTTCAACTTTCATTGGTGAAACTTTATCCTGTTTATTAACTCTGCTCTGCGAGCCACAGTATATTGTGCTTGGATCTTGTAACACTCCATTTTAGAAAATAATAGTCAAAGTGAGTGTTTTAACCAGACTATGAGCGTTTTAATATAAAATGTGCCTTTCCTTTAAATTGATTGCAAATGTACTTTCCAAATATTTTACTTTGTAAAAAGAATTCTTGGAGGAATTCCAGTGACTGGTACTTTCCAGCTAGCTAAATGCAGATAATTCCCCTTTTAAATACGCCTTGAAAGGTTTTGCAAATCCTGGCCATATTGTTTGGGGCAATGACCTGTATGAAAGACTGCAAGTTAATCCTCACAGCTCCCACCCCTGTGTGAAAGGTGAGGTTCCCATGTTAATGTGAGGCAGAGGAACTTGGGGTTGACTGTGGGGAACACAGACATGCTGTGTATGTGTAGTGTGAACAGCAGTGGTTACAGCAACACAGTCACTCCCATCAGACTGGGGCTGCTCCTTGTCGCAGTCAATCCCACCAAAAAGCTGCAGATGATAACAATAACAACAACAGAGAACTCAGAATCTTTTATCATGTATATGACACAGCTCTTCCTAGACTGTAATGCTTTTGCAGATGTCCACTAGCCCCAGGGTTTTGATTAGTATAGACAGAAGGCGTCAAGTGATTTGTTAAAGCTCATTCAGAAGCTCAGGGGAAGAAAGGAAACCTGCATTTCAACGTGCAGCTCAAAGGACAAATGGTCTCTCTTTGTGGTATAGGCATTTCATGAGGTGAACTGAAAGCTGCATTTCTGTCATCCATCCATATTATTTGAATCGAAGGGGAAAATAGGGGATAGTAATCCACTAAAATAATTTTCTATAACACCTGCTCTTGACTAAGTCTCTCTAATGGTGCTGAAAGAAGCCAATTTCTCCTTCCTGAAATATTCAGCAAAGCCTTCATCAAACAGATGGGTGAATATAGGCATGATATCCATCTTCATTAAATTAACGTCAGGTATTTGAAAAATCAGTCCTTTAATAATGTATAAATATTTTCTTCTTGAAGTAGCTGCCTGATTTCCCCCACAAGGACTGGTTTCTACTTTTTATAATAAGACCAACTTATGATGGAAGAGCTGCCAGTGCATGTATACTTGCAGATGTATTATTCGATAAGACTTAATTAGCCATCTTAGTAATTTTCTACTTAATGTGTTTTTAACATTCTTCAGAGCTTGAAGTGATACATATCTGGGTTAAAGAAAACAAGCTAGCTATCCATAATCTTGCCTTGCTGATCGTTTAGTTTGAGTTAGGCTAAATGCAATATAGAACATAATTTTCCCAAACCTGTCTATGTCTAGTCCTGCGGAAGAAAGCGTATTCCTGAACTTTTTTCTACCACCTCTAGCAAATATGTATTTACTTAAAGAGAAAAATCAAACACCCATACTATTGTGTGAGTTTCCTGTTTCAAAACTCATTTTAATCTTGCTCTTTAAAACAATTTTTAAATCCCTCACTTAAAATGGTGGTAATATTTTTGATGGGGTGGACTTTCTGAAGTGGATACATCAACAAAAAAATATTTTCTTGTGACTTCATGTAGGTCCTCAAGCACTGTGCCACCACTAACAGCACGTCAAGCAAAGCTGTTTTCTATCTGCCCGCCCAGTTCTATTACCTTGCACAAATCCTAGCCAGCAGCTGCTTCAGGCTGCAGTTGTGCAGATGGAGAAGAGTTGTCAACACCAGTGACTGCACAGAGCCTGGGAATTTCACACATTTGCCCTGTCATGATGTTGTGTGGCATGTTGACTTTATACATCTTTTTGGAAGAGAGGAGAATAAAAGCAAAGGGAACAAAACCAAACAAGCACTGGGAACCATTAGACCTGTGTGCTGGGGCTGTATGCCGGGCCCTTGATGACCTCTCCCCTCAACCGAATCCTTATGTTTCATTAAGGCTTTCCAGTTAACACTTTTTTGATGTTCATGCAGAAGAAAATAACTTCTGATTACAAACACAAGATATTAATTCCCGTGCAGGTTCTGCATTTACTCTGGGAGTGGGTGGGTTAGGTTTATAAAACAAATCCATTTGTACCAGAAAATACACTTTTTATGTTGTATTTTAGAGACAGACCCTAAGCCTATGTTTTCGTATTGTTCAAAGACTTCCCAGCCTATTTCACTAACAAACATGGGGAAAGATTCATTGGTAGGGACAGGTGGTCACTGGCAGGAAACACATCAGGTGTGAGGGTCTCATGCAAACTTTGGAGGCAGTGGCTTTTATGCATGGGCTGTCATTCTTTTGTGTGTGTGTGTGTGTGTGTGTGTGTGTCCCCCAGCCTCTTCACATCCTTTTGTTGGAGGTGAAAAAAATAATGAGTCTGATGGGCTGTTCCTCCTGAGTGAATTGGTCACTGTCCACCTGGCAGATGCTCTCAGCTGAGATCTGTCTGCCATCCTACTGTCCAACTCGGCAATCTCCAGCAGCACATAAGAGTTATTGGCTTTATTAAGCTATCTTTGTTGAATTATATCTTATGATAATCAAATCAGTTATCTAGAAAACTTCTTCCCTAATTACTTAAACTGTTTCTATATTGTAAGGCTGCAGTAGCAGTACTTCTCTCGCTAAAGCTCTTAATAGGGATGACTGAGGCTGATAGTAAACACCTCCTGCCCTTTGTGTTGCTTCTTCAGAATAAGTCTTGATATATCTCATGTCTTTCACCCATCTGTGTCACTAGGAACCAGGGCCCTGATGAAAAACATGGATTGCTTTTGAACTTGCCACCTGAAAGGTGATGATTTCTCAAGAGTTCTTTGGCAAGGTACGAAACATCAGCATATCTGTATTTCTATGCATCTCCTTAAGTGTGCCATACCCAGTCACATTAATAGGTCACTAAAAGACAGCTTTGCATATCCTCTCTCAGGTTTTTGATCTGACAAAACTATGTAACATGGATATTGCTTTCTTTCACCAGAAATCACTCCTCTTTTGCCATGATTCTACTTTCAGCCTGTTTCTTCACCACCACAAAAGGAATCACTGATTTCTAGTTTTTCTGTGATAGATGCAAACACTAAAATTCACTAAAATGGAATCAGAGTCAGCAGGAAAATCTTGGGGGGGCAGTTCTGCCTCTGGAGTCCAAGGATGTTGTTTGTGATCTGCTCTCTAAATCAGACCAGACTGGTCTTCTAGTGCCCACCTCTGAGCTGGAAAGAGCTCCTGAAGAAAGGAGTTAAAATGTTCCCAGCAAGAGCAGTGGTAGGTGGAAATAGGTAATGATTGCTTACACAGTAAAAAACTTTTATAATATTCTTACTATGAGAAAGTAAATAGGTGTCTTTTTCCTTTCTTCAAATGATAAATGAGAATAATCTCAGGTTAACAGCTGCAGGGTCTGTTCTACTGTAGATATTCCTGCAAAGCCTCTATTAGCTACCTCAATAGGAGCAGCGTGTGTACATCAGAGACAATGAAACCTTTAAAACCTGCCATAATTTGCCTTTTTCATTCATTATGCACACGCATGCACCATCAGGACTACTGGAAATTGTGTGTATTATTGAAACAAAGGAACCTTCTATATGTGTGATTATAAATAGGAAGGGGGGGAATTTCATTCCAGGGAAAATATACTGATTTTAAATAGGAAGCAATGGCCAGATGTTTTCTGATGTAATCTATAGCATTAATACTACAGTTATCAAAACGGTAAATTGGGGATCTGTATAAATTAAAATATTTTCAAGTGGGGTTTTTTTCAGTTTTTTTGAAAGATGTTTTGTTAGAGGAGAACCTGACTATAAAAAATAGACCCTGTTTCCCAGTCCGTTATATATTTTATCAAATATCTAAAAGAACCACTTTTTTGTTGATTATTCTTCTAGGTAGTTACAAAAATATTCTGTAGTGTCTCTTTTGTTGATCAAACAGGAGATCAAAGTGTTATTAGAGGAGTTACATAAGTTTTCAATAGCTGTTGAACTAAAAATGGGATGTTGCAAAATGACAGATCATCACTGAAGGCAAAACTATACAAGTAATACTGTTTATCAGAGCAGTGTGATTCTGCCTATTGTAATATTTTTAAGTGTTAAGTTTCACAAATAGTTGGAAAAATCTTTACACACAGCCTTCTTTATGATCTATTTCATACACAAAGAAATGTTACTTTATGGGAGATGTAAAAGTACAGAAAGAAGAAAGAATATAATAATAGGTCATACATTTGCTCATTTAACTCTGTAAATCTAATTTCTCAGTGCAAAATTATGGCGTATTCTTGGAAGCCAGGGTCGGTTATGGTAATACAGGTAAGGAAAAAGTGTTTCAAATGGAAGCATCATCTCCTCTCCCCTGCGGAGACATTAATACCTTTTTTTTCCTCCCAGCCTAGACACCTATTTTCACAGATTTTGAGACCATATGCCCCTTTCTCAGATTTGATTGAAATTTTTTAAGAGGTTTAAAGAATATTAGATAATGATGGATATGGAAATCTGTGGACAGCATTTATTCTGAATATTAAAAGGAAATCATGTGTGGTAAAAATGGGAACTCTAAGCTATTAGGATTTATGTTGCTTCTAATGCCAACAAGGCTTCAATTCGAGGATTGCTGTAGAGGTTGCCAATTGCTGCTCTTGGTTGTGAGCTAACATTTCACTCATCTGAGGAAAGGGTCTTTTGGGCCTTTTCCAGATCTTTCCACGCCTTGCTAGGCATTGTTGCTGGAGGATGGAGAGGACAGCCTGCCTTATTTCCAAGAAATCCCACCCTGTTATGCTTTCAGTGTACAAGAGAAAACCACATAGTATGTTATGATGAACATGTAAGGTGAGAAACATTTTTAAGAACTCAAACACAGAATCATAAAATTAATTACCCAGTGCAGTGGTCCCTTTTCTGTGTTACACATGGTTCTCAGAGCTGTTCATGAAATTCAAAATAGCCCATGGAGATGTGACATAAGAGCCAACCCTGGCTTAGGCAAGACCGTTATATTAGACTTATTTGTAATCTCTGCTAGGGTAGAGGAAAGGGGGCCAAACTGATGTTTGAGAGTTATTATATTCTTTTGGGGAACTTTTAAGAGGCAAAGAGACATGAAAAGGACTCAAGATGGCTGTGAGACTGCTCTAACTTTCACTAGGAGTTTTGTAGGCTTGCAGCTGCCCCAGAGACAGAAGGATGGCAGGTAATGTAAAACTAATTCTGGTCCTACAGAGTTCTAAGCCACCCACGAGTAAAAGTCACCTTAAATGGCTATCTCTATATACTTCATGTAAAATTAATATTTAAATTATGTGAGGCACAACAACATCTGAAACAAAAAATTGGTAGTGGCTACATGAATAAAAGAAGTGGTTTGCTTGGATGAAACACAGGTTCAAGTTCTTTAAGTTTCTTCTACTTAGTCCATAATCTGCCAGTGAAATTTTTCTTGTTGCTAGACCCAGAAAGAAGTGCTTGCTCAGCAATGGTTCAGCCTCTACTGCACCTCCTCATTTGTCTCCACAGCACAACTGTGCGAAGGAAGCAGACTTTTGTCTTCTCACTGGTAATACTACTGTTAGGGTTTCCCACGGCAGACCTGAGACACCTTGCATACCTTTCTTAGCAAAGAAGATGGGAAATGTAGAAACCCTTTTACAGATTAGGCTAAATTGCAGGGTGGTGTGTTCCTTGGGTTTTTTTTTTTCCTTTGGTTTTAATGTTGGGTTCTTTTGTATGAGAACTACTTAAGCTACCTGCTCTTCATCTTGAATGCCATTATCTATATTCTGTCATAGTTTCACTTCTTCTGGACTAATAGAGTAGACTCAGGCAGGAGCAGGTAATCGTAGAATCACAGAATGTCTTTGATTGAAAGAAACCTTCAAAATCATCTAGTCCAACCTTCGGCTCAACACTGCAAGCTCACCACTAAACCATGTCCCCGAGCACCAGGTCCACATACCATTTAAATGCCTCCAGAGATGGCTACTCGATCTCTGCCCTAGGCAGATGGCTCCAATGTTTGATAACCCTTTCAGTGAAGAAATGTTTCCTAATGTCCAGCCTAAACGTCCCCTGGTGCAGCTTGAATCTGATCCTGTCACATGTCGACAGGGAGAAGAGGCTGTTCCCCTCCTCACTCCAACTTCCTTTCAGGTAGTCGTAGAGAGCAAGAAGGTCTCCCCTCAGCCTCCTCTTCTCCAGACTAGAGACAGCTTCCTCAGCTGGTCCTCGTAGGGCTTGTGCTCTGGGCCCTTCATGAGCCTTGTTGCCCTTTTCTGGACATGGTCCAGCATTTCTATGTCCTTCTTACAGTGAGGGACCCAGAACTGAACACAGTAATCAAGGTGTGGCCTCACCAGTGCCAAGTACAGGTGGATGATCACCTCCCTATTCCTGCTGGCCACAGTGTTTCTAATACAAGCCAGGATGCTATTGACCTTCTTGGCCACCTGCACAAACCACTGACTCGTATTTAGTCGACTATCAATCAATACCCCCAGGTCCTTTTCCAACTTGCAGCTTTCCAAGCACACATCCCCAAGTCTGTAGCTTACCATGGGGTTGTTATGACCCAAGTGCAGGACCCAGTTCTTGGGCTTGTTGAACCCCATGCAATTAACTTTGGCCCACTGATCTAACCTGTCTAGGTCCTGCTGTAAAGCTTCTCTACCCTCTAGCAGATCAACACACCCAACTAGCTCGGTGTCATCTGCAAATGTACTGAGGGTACACTCAATTCCTTCATACAGATCATTATTAAAGATATTGAAGAGAACAGGCCTCAAGAACCCTGGGGAACACTACCTGTGACTGGACACCAGCCAGATTTAGCTCTCTTCACTTCCACTCTTTTGGCCCAGCCACCCAGCCAGTTTTTTTATCCAGTGCAGAGTGTATATATCCAAGCCTTGTGTCATAAGTTTCTGAAGGAGAATGCTGTGGCAGACAGTGTCAAAGCCTTTACTTTAGCAAAGTCCAAGTAGACAACGTCCACAGCTCTTCCCTCATCCAGTAGGTGGGTCACCTTGTTGTAGAAGGAGATCTGTTTAGTCAGGCAGGACCTGCCTTTTGTAAACCCATGCTGACTGGTAATGTTTGTCTGAGATATTTCCAAAGAATGATGTTTTCTGGAAAGTAACAAAAGAATGACCAATGAGCCAAAAAAAGTGTCCTTTCACCCTCATGTCCTTTCACAATTAGGAGCTGTGGTTCCATAGAACAGACTGGCACAGGTGCTTGAATCTCTTCCTTTTGAGCATCAAACATGTTTAAATCTTATTGGTGCTAATATTAAGCTCCTTGCTCTAATAAGGCTTATAAATATAAGATTAATTACACAGAGTGTCTTTAATTAGAGGCAGAGGAAACTCAGCAGAAAAAAGGCAAAATGAAGTATGTAAGCTTATCAGAATAATAGCAGTCTTTCATACACAACACTTTCTCATATTGCTTTTCAGAGCAATAGATGAAACACAAAGCAGCTGTCATGTAAAAGAACTTGTAATTGAATCAGACCTCACATGTAATACCTGAGACAAAGGTTTTATTTTTAGGAGAAATCGGGCAGTTCAATGGTGTATTGGAAAGCCATTAGTATGAGTTCATGGAAGATACGTGAGGAGCGATTTAAAGATGAAAAAGGCCCAGCAATGACACTGGTAGCACCATTGCAGCACTCAGGGTTTGCTTTGTCCTCTTGCCTGGGGAGCTGCAAACTGTCAGACCATTTTGTTTCCTTGTGTCTCCCCAAGCCTCACATTCCTTTTATCCTGCCTTTGGTGGGGTTCCAGGTTTATGTTTTCCAAGCCACTTTTTCTTTCACCTAAACTCCCTTTTCTCCTCCTTCCCTCAGCCCTGTTTCTACCCAGCTTCTCTACTCAACACAGTTGTACTTCTGTGGTGACACCATCCTTACTTATTTTCTAAATGCAGCCTTCTACAACCACTGTTTTTTCACAGATCTTTGCCACTTCCTGCTCCTTTTTTTTACCATATCACCATGCTGCTGGTTTTATTATTTCTGAGGGTTGTAGATCCCTGTGAGGTGGTTTTGACTTAAAAATACAGACATAAACAATTTACACAGACGTTTAATTCAGCTCCAGCTGGAGAAAGTCATGAAGATCTGCTGTCACAGTGTCTCTCCAGGATGCCCTTAAGGGCTGGTTTGCTAATTTTCCTCTGTGTTCCAGTGGTCATGACATTCACAGGTCTGCAGCACCATCAATTACAGTTGATATAAGGGCATATAATGTAGGGAAGTTATAGCAGGATTATTTGAGTCCGTCACTACTGGAGTTCACTGAAGAGGTAGATTTTGGATCTGGGCTCTGTAAATTCCCAAACCCTTGTGCCCCATCACTGTTCCCATTCAGTGGTTTCTGGTCGTTGTGACTAAAGCCTACCCTCAAGCACAGACATACAGGTGCTCCTGCTTTCAAATGCATCTGGAGGAAGAATTAGTCCCATATCCACAGTGAGTTTGGTTTCAGCGTGACTCAAATACATTCTGCTTGCATGTGTCCCTTATTACCTCCACCACGTTGACACATGTCCTTTATTTCTTCCTTCCTTCCTCCAACCTTAGGCTGAATAATGCAAGATGAATCACTGATAAAATGTTTTTTTAGGAAAGAATATGAGAAGCAAATTCAAATTTATTGGATAAAGAGAACAGATTCTGCCTCCTGACAGGACCAATATGGAACTGGTTTCTTTCTAACAGGTAATTTAATCCATAATGTCACAAAATGGTTAATAACACATCAGAGGACATCTTCTGGAAAGAAAACACATTCCTCAGTGGTGTTGCACCCAGGTATTAAGGAGAGAACATAATTTTTAAGTGCGATTCTGTAATCTGCGAGGTACTGTTTAGTGAGTTGCTGATAGGGCATTCAGATACATGCTCATCCATTAAACTTACGCTACTGAGGAAGCAAGGAGAGCTGCTGAAACACATCTGTACCATTTGGGGGTCAAGGAAGGGTTATTTAGTAAAACTAAAAAGGGACAAAATATGCACAAATTTGAGGGGATGGTTATGTGTTCATACTTAACTCTTCAAACTGCCAGCAAGACAAGTTGTTTATTGAACACTGGATGTACAGTATGAGAAATTCACACACACATAGGTGTGTATATATATATATAAATTCTAACACAGTTGCCATTGTTTTTAAAGGAATTACTTGCTTATTCATTATTTACTTCCTTGTAAAATATTTTGGCAGAGTTTGGTGATACATACTAAGGGAAACCATGCATTTCCATGCAAGTAAAACAGGAAAATCATGTGATTGTGGATAAACAATATCTTCCATTGTAAGTTATTTGTTTTTCTCACCGTTACTAAACCCTTCGTAACTACAACAGGCATTATGATCTGACAGCACTTGGGTGCTAGTGGTGTATTTTAATGTTAGAAGCAAACCTTAATAGCTTGCCTCTACCACAAAACAGCTTTGAGGCTGTCAAATAGGAGAGCTGAAGATTTCCTTCGCCTGAAAATCCTTGGATAGACCACCTTTTTGTGGAGAACTTTAAGAAAAGAGGGAATATCAGTGGTGGAAGGGGCTGATCAAGCGCATGGCATGTCTCTGATTTCTGGTCTTACTGATACTGTTGTTGCCAACATAAATTACAGCTTCCTGGAGGCTGCTCTAAGTTATACTGGGTTGGTGGGAGTGTGGTTATAGCATCATGTTGGTTTGGCTCTTCCTTCCCACTGTTTTCGAAGCTGCCAGAAATTAATTACAGAAAACAAATTAGTGTTCCTACCACTGCAATGAAAATTATTCAAGTGAATTGAAAACAAGTGATACTATTTAAAATAAGATTTTAATATTTTGTTATGGATTTCTGAAAATTTTTACTATCTAGACAGGTGCAAATAGCCAAATTTCGGTAATGTAGTGCCTTTGTATGTGCTCAGGAACTTGACTGCTCAAATGGTTGGTTGAATACAGACAAAATGAAATGCCTTGTCCACAGACACATACAGAGTAATAGATCTTTATTTATAGAGCGTGATACACAGATAGATGAGTGTTTTTGTGTAGATGTATATCTTCCTTGCTCTCCTTCCCCCCTGTTATCAATAAATGTAATTTTAAAAGGAACTAGACTTTGAAATGGGCAGGAGGCTCTAGTAAAGAATTTAAATATGTTGTACGCTTTTTATTCCTCTTTGAAAGGAGTAGTCAGTCATAGCTCTCATTTAAAGTTAAGCTAAGAAATGTCTCTGAGGAAAATTTAAAATTCTCTTTCCAAACACTACTGAGCCAAGTATGGTTATTATCTGAATTTAATTCAAATCATATGAACCTTCATGTTTTTTGCCATACTAAAGATTTTTTCCTTTTCAATCTGGCAATACATTCATCAAGTTTTGGGCAGACCCCACTCACATAAAGAAGTAGTTTTGTGAACTTTATAACTTATAATTTTCCAGGTTCGACACACATTTATGATTTATTTTTTTTAAATAGACACACTAAACAGGCCAATAACTGTATAATAACAGAACAGCACCATGCAATTCGCTTTGTGTGAGTCATAAACGGGAGAAAAAAGAAAACAGAAGTTTGAGAGGTATCCTTAAATTGCTGTATCTAGAAAAATATTTCTGCCTTCCCTTCCAGCAGAGCTCACGTTCTCCACAGCCCCTCTGCTTCCCCGTTTCCTGCTCAGACCAAGAGCTGGTTTGCCTTGATGAACACAGGTAGTTCTCCACAATTCTGAGTCCTTTTTCTGGTTTGGAAACTCTCTGAGGACAATCTCTTCAATTCTCCAGTATTTTGCAAGGGAATAAGAGTAATAATTACCCACCTACTTCACTGCAGCCCTGTCAGGCTGAGTCAATGTCTTCTCAGTGCCTGGGACATGTAAAATACTATATAAAAATGTGAAATAATATTACTTCCCAACCATACAGCCAGAATTTACACTATTTGGAAGAAAGACGATGGGGGATAATTACAGGCTGAACTTTTAAAATGAGGTGCTCAGGAAGGGCACAGTCAGCAGAACAGCAGCCACATCCAGGGTCTTCAAAGACCTCTGTGTTTATGGGCACTCCATGGTTAGAAGCCCTAGAAATTTTCCAGACCTGTTCACTCTACCTCTACAAGTATGTAGAATATTTTCGATTAATACTCCTTGCATGGAAAGTATGTTGAAAATGTTTTCTCAGCCCACCACATATCCACAACCTATTCTATGGATTTCCCTATTTCTCCACAGAACCGTGGCTGTGTCTGCTGGGCTTTCGGGGCTTTGGCATCACAGCTGGGTACTCTTCCGGCATTTTGTTCTGCCCACTGCCCTTTTCAGTGCTCCTGTGAGCCTTATTACTTTTGATTGTTGTCATATGTATTGGTCTGGATTCATACCCTCTCATTAATTCGCAGTTTAGCATGTTTATACTGCTGTTCCAGTGGAGCCAGTGTTATCCAGTTTCTAAGAAACAGCTATTATTTATCCATTTGGATACTTCCTATATTGCGATTTCTTTCAGAATAATTTTCATTTGTGTTATATTTCACTGAATGGATGTTTTATTAAAACTAATTTTAAAATTGTTGTTGCAGCATAGAAACACCCAGAGCAACACAACAATATACATTATTAGCTTGTACATATGAGAGAATTGCAAAACACACACAAATTACAATATATTGACTATTAGGGTAGCTAAATGCAAAATGACCCACTATATAAACACCAAAATGAAAACCTTGGAACTGAATTTGAAAAACAACCTTCAGAGGAACACAGATCAGAGCAGGCTGCTCAAACCTCTCCTTATTAAAAACCATGTACCAGTCTGATCTTTCTGTAGCTTTCTGGTTTCAGGTTTTTAAAGACAACTTGGGAGTTCAGACACCCAAATACCAGTAAAATGAATAGTCAGTCATTGTGCGTCCTTCAGCCTCACAGTTCCATCCTGACGTTGTTTATGATAGTGTAATAATCCTCTGTTTGGAGGTATTCCTCCTCATGTCATTCAGGAGTGACATGCACATCTATAGCCTAGTGTGGTATTTTTCTACTAAAAGGAAGTGAAAATAGTCATGATCCACATTTGATAAATGATTGAGATTAACCTTCTCTCAATAGGTGGCCTGAATACCAGGAAGAGTGATGTGCCCAAGAAGGATTTTAAGAAGCAATCATTTTTTTGCATTAGTCCCATAAGAAAATCATCTGGGACCCAGAAGTACATGACTGTTCAAATTGTTTCTTATTAAATTTGCCTAACATAGATTTAGCACAAACTAAAATTTGGCTTTATAGGTATTTTATAAACTTCTCTATGGAAAGCCTGAAAGCTGACCTTTGATAATGGCTAAATTCCTGTTTCAAAAGGGGCTGAAGTCTCATAACATGGGCAATTATCTAAGAGCTGGCAATACTTCTTTTCATCTTTCAGATAAGCATAGTTGGAAAGAAAAGTGTGTTTAACACTATTTTATAAAATGAGCCTTCTTATTTCATTGAAGTCAAGGGATATAGTGTGGATCTTATGGGCCAAAGTGCAGTTGCCTGCTCCAGGGACACAACGGGCTGAGTGTTTTATAAAAGAAGGGCGTTCTGTCTCCTTCCATGACTTCTTGGAGAAGATTAGTACTGTAGGATGTATGAGCATATAGTCAGCACAGGGCTAAGGCTGCCCAGGTGGTCAGAGCCTTGCCACAGGCCAGTGAGGGCACTGGTGGGTTCACCAGTCCATTAAGACTCTGATACCAGGACTACATGAAAAGTGTTGTAGCCCTGCACAGTTTTTCTGTGCTTAATACATTCTGTTGAAGAAGGAAAACTAGACATTCTTTCAACAAAGAGCCAATCAAATTTTTTTTTTTTGGCATAATGGAAATGGACCTCAATATGTATTAAGGACAAAATTGTACCAAAAACCTGAGAAGATGTTACAGATTATCTGCTGAAAACAGCCTTTGGGATAAGATATGATCAAACATTTTAGCATATTGCAATCTGTTCATTAGTATAGGTTCTGCATTACTTAGTGATGTTTGTGAATACTTATAACACCACTTTGTTTAAAGCAAGTTTCAGTTCAAGGATAATCTTAATTTGCTTTTGATTTTATTATTTAGGCACCAGAATTTGGTAGATCATTGTGAAACAGAATTTTGGCAGTGCAGCTTGACTACATAATGAACAGTGATCTTGCACTCTGGAGACGTTCCCAGTACTTCACTAGTGCAAACACTGTGCACACATAGTATCTTAATAAGGCAACCATTGTGTACCTTTAATGCACACTTCATTTTGGAAAAAAAATTTCATAAATAATTTCTTCTTTAGCAGGTTCCTTCATATATATGAACTCCCCATGTGAATTATTAGATAGAAATGTTAATATAAGTTCTTTTATCATTGTATTGCTGTAGAATCTCAATGTTTCACTATATTTATCATGAAAGCACTCATGGGAAATAAAGCAGTTGGAAATCTTTATCCCATTTGTGCAGCAATGAAGAGAATAAATCAAAACATAAACTTAGAGGTAGTTCTGGACTAGTTACCTGTGCATAGTGGGTGTGGGAAGAGCAAGAAATACATCCCCTGATGCCACAAGAGCAGGCAGTTCCCAGAGCAGGACTGATATTGGCTGGAAAGAAAAGAAGAAGAAGAAACCAAGAGCAGGGTCTCCACATACTTGTCATGGTCATGGTCATGACACAGGAGCAGAGCGGCTGAGATGTGCCAGCCCAGAGCTCCTGCTCTTGAACAAGTGATGGAGTAGGAGAGGAGGAGAGATGAAGGACTCCATCACCACACATCTCCTCACCTGCTTATTGTCTTATGTAGAGATATTTTTTAAATATATATATATATTTAAATAGAGATATTCTGTCTTGGGGAGGGTGTTGGGTTATCTTAAGAGCAAGAGATTGTAAAAGGTTAGAATATTTATACATTAGTCATATTCAGGAGAAATAAATGGAAGGTAATGAAAGTGGTATTAAACCTGTAATTATCTTTGGCTATTTATAATTCTTTTCAAATGTACCCTTCTAATTGATTTTTTTCTTAATAGGGAATTTTTGAATACAGAGTTATTACTGTAATGGAGTTTGTCAGAATTCTTACAGCAATTGGTGTTTCCTCCACCTTGATTTTTGAATGCCAATCCCACCATTCTAAGGGAAGAAACCATGCAAAATGACCATTGATAAAAATCAACAGGCTGATTCCATCTGTTGGAACTGCAGTAGGTTATATTTAACTAAAGCCAGTTAAGTTAATGCACCTTATGTAGTAGAACAAAAAAAAACAAAACAGGAAAAAGTTGTTTGCTCCTTGGCTCATTTTCTTTTCCTTAAATTCCAACTTTGGAACTAATATATTAAAGCAGTCATTGTACTTGTTAGGGTTTTTTTTTTAGCACAGCCTCTACTTAATAGAAATTATTGAAAAGGTAAATAAATAAATAAATAATTAAATGGGTCAAAGCTGATCTAACCTACATGAATAACCAAAGCTAGACATTCAGTAAAATTCTGGTAGTATTGAGATCAATACAAACCATCTGCATTAATTCAGGCCTTATTCTGAATTTTTACTGCTAAGTTTAAAGCAAAATCTTCATTGCAATGATCATAAGTATGTCACACTAACCTATACTGGTAGAGTAAATATTCACTTGCAAATTTATTTGTATCTATAAAACATACAGTGTGTGCATACATAGGTGAGGACATTGTGCAGAAGTTGCAAAGTATGTAGTGCTTCACAAGAAAGCAGGGAAAGAGTAACAGAGAAAGTGCTACCCAGTGAGGTGCCTTGAGATATAAATAGCTCTTGCTGAAAATAAAACAAAGGCGGTGTTGTGTGATCATGTGCTTGGATCAATCAGGATATGAGCAGGAAAGCAACCCCTTGTACATATATAAAATTCTGAAATACATATTCACAGTCTCTCCATATGTATGAAAATAATGTTTTGTTTGTATACTTACACTAAAAATAGCCTTTGCCACTTCTTTATGAGGAGAGCCAGTATGAGAGGACACGCTGAATTGCTGAGTGTTATGTGTCACTAGTAATACTGCTGTTCATTCATCAAAACATAAAATTTACAATCATACCTAGTACTTCTAAGCACTCCGATTATATACGTTAATTATTAAACACTGGTGTTTCATATAATTTTGAACTTGAAGTAAGAATGATTTTTGCATCAGAATGTATTCTATCAATCTGAGCAATTTTATTTAAAAATAGGAAAATTATAGACTTTATTTTTCTTGGGATTGTATTTCATTATAATCACTTGCGATTGTGGTATTAGGTCCAGGTCTGAGCAAAATCCCAAGAACTGTAGAAAGTTCTGTTTCATTTCATCTTGGTTTGGATTTTTATAATCCTGAAGAATCCTTCAACAGCTCTTTCACTAGCTCAGACGTGCCTCCTGGTACTCTGTGAGGTAGAACCAAACTTTCACTCATTTTCTTCTTAGATCTCTCCCACCTCCAACATAATGCACTGTGCAGGGGTGAGAAAAGCTCTGGGGAGGTGAGAGAGAATTTTCATTCCGATCCTGTCAACAAGGAGACAGGATTCATAACTGGTCCTATGTAGAAGAAATATATTTTTTTCACAAGCTGTGAAAATTAGATGTGAATTCATTTTACCTCCTAATTAGCTGCATTAAAATTAGCTTGGAGTGGGATGCTCTCAATGCTCAGGACATGCATTTTGAGGCTTGGGTCTGAAATTTCAGTTTGAGCTGTCTACAGGTCTACTGAAACCTTCCAGGAGAGCTTGTGCTTTTCCTTTCCTGCAAAACCAGCCACGTGGCCCTCAGCCAAGGTTTCCTTGCTAAAGGCTGAATGAGCCTTTCAGACACTCTTGGCGGACCTCACAGTAATACACACATGTACTAAGAGGAAAAAATAATCATGAGGACATGGGGCATATGAATGGAGCTGTGGGCCAGTTTTCGTCCCCAGCTTCACAAGTTCCTTGATCATTTCCTAAGCAATTATGTGGGCGTTAAGATCTGACCACTGATTTTCCTCTCTTCTCTTTGACTAAGGCTATTTTCTCTGTTGTCTTACTATTCCATGCTGAAGTTACTTGCAATCCTACCCTTCCACGGGCTGGTTTTCCACCAGTCTGCCTGCCCAGAGTCCCTTGTCGAAGCAGCTTCAGACTCCCTGCAGACAAAGTCCTTAAAATCTTATCCCATCTTTTCCTTTTATTCAGAGCTCACTTTGTTTTAATATCTCAGGTTCCTCTTCCAAAATGACTCTTCTTAGGTAGCCAAGCAACATCTCTTAAAAGCCCACAATTCACGCCAGGCAGCATCTCTTAAAAGAAAAGCGAATGCTCAAAAATAGGTCCTTATCGCTGTCCTCTTAGTTGTCTTTCAGTCCTGCTGGATTTCTGTGTAACAGAACCATTATGTCAAACAAATATATGCTCTACATATTCATGTTGGTTAGCTCTGCTCTAATTACATAGTCTGTTGCTGGGTAAGGCTTGTATCTGCAACAAAGGAAAAGCATCTTGATTTGTAAATATGTAAATAATTTAATGTGGTCATGGAAAGAAAAGGAATTTAACCAAGTATGGCTTTAATATTGTTAACTAAAGGTCCATGAGAACAATCTGGAGCTGTAAAAAACCCTGACTTCTGTGTTGTTGAACTAGTAGTGTTTGGGATTACCTTTTTGGTTACACTTTACTGTGTCAGCAATACACCTATATCAGATATTGAATGATGACAGCTCTATATGAAACCTGGAAAGCCTTTCCAAAACTTGGAGCTTTGGAGAAAATTGGAGAATTTGAAAATGCATGCAAGTAAAGAGATCTCAGTGCCTCTGTTCCTGTCAGGCTAGACATGCATGAGCTCACTGTAATGTTTCATATGCACTTCAGAACATCTGTAAAGTGCAGGTCATCAGAGAGCAAGGGTATTGGCTTTGCTGCAGCGTGCCCACCTCATGCAATGCAGAATTCAGCTGTGCTACTGTCCTTTCGTTGGTCATACTTCATTCAGCAATATCTGTGCTGCGCAAACACTATTTGGAGACATATACACATTCTCCAATTGAGATCCCAGTGGGAAAAGCTACATGACCAAATCTACGTCCCAGTCTGAGTTGCACATTCAGTGCATTAACTGCACCAGCAGCAATCTGTGGGGCAGGTTTGTAAAGCGTACAGCAACCCTCCAGCCAAAACCTCATCTAGAGAAGTACCTCGCCTTTTCTCTTGATCCCAGACAACACCATTTATTTTCCCAATATGTAACTGTATTTTGCGTATCAAGTCTTATTATGCTATTGTTTTAAGCTTAATTGGTGGCATAAAGGGACTTTTGATTCCCATTTCTTATGTTCTTCTTGAACATATGCAGATGTGGCTGCTTACATGACACATCCAGCCAGACTCTTGTTTAAAAGCTGATATTTTGCTTTCATTTGTGTGCTAAAATTCGTTCAACACAAGAAAGTTTTCCTACAGTAAGATACAACTGAAAACCTTTAAGCAGCATCTTAAATGTCTACCCAGTGAATTTAACCAAAAGCTCTCTTGCTTCCTCCTAGGTTTTTACAGCTATCAGTTAAATTCATTATGCAGTAATGAACCATGCAGGATCTAAACTGACCCAGGATTTACTTTAATGGATCATTAACTTGTCAAATTCCCCCTTCTTCTTTCTCTCTCATGATATTTTCTTGTCTTACCAGAATTCTCATTATCCCAGCTATTAATCCATTTATTAACTTTGAACAAGGATATATTTCATTAATGAACACTTAAAAATTAATGGTCATACAAATTAAAAGACTTCTGTAACAGAATAGACTACCAATAGACTCTTTAGGATATGAGTTTTATTTACACTCCAAATGAATGGCACATGGATAGTGGTTAAAACTGGTGGTAAAATCATAGTAATTCAAAAGTCAGTTGAAGCTATTTAAAGTTTTCTCCTGACTTCAGTAGCAGATTTACAGAATTTTGACAATTAGTTAAAGTTTGTCTTTCCATAATATTACTTTAGAAATAATATTGTAGATCAACCACAAAAATAACTTGCATAAAAATATCAGCTTTGCTTCAAAGGAAGAGATTCGAATTGCAGTTCTGTTGGAATAAAACACTGAAGCCAGTGTAGTGACTGACAACCTCCCATTTTGTCCCTAGTTTTCCTAGAAAGTATGATCAAATATTCAGGAGTTAGTTTTCCTAGAAAGTATGACCAAATGTTTAATGCTCAGTCCTGCTGAATGTTTGGAAAACATGTGTAAGAGGAGTCCCACTGGTACTGCCTGCTCAGATACCATCCCACAGCATGTGTGCAAAACAGGGGAAAAACACTGCCCCAGGCTATGAGTGAAATAGTTTGTGGTTTTATCAAATCATATATTTATAATCTGTAAATAATCAATTTCTTTTCCCTTTCTGTAAACATTTCTCAGAAGATACTACTGGGAAAATAGCTGAATTGACACAGACACCCTCATAGCAGTAGAACTAACTGTTCCCTAGACACCCAGCCCCCTCAGCTGTAAGACAGGGGGTGGGAGAGACAGAATGAGACCTTCACAGTCCAAGAGGAAATGGTCAGTGACCTGCTACACCACTTAAACATATACAAGTGTGTGGGACTGGATGGGTTACACTCAAGAGTACTGAGGGAGCTTGCACAAGTGCTCACTAAGCCTCTGACCATCAGGTTTAGGCTGGAAGGGATCTTAGAGATCATCTAATCCAACTTTCCCACCATGGGCAGGGGTGCCTCTCAACTAGACTAGGTTGCTCAAGGCCTCATCCAACCTGGCTTTGAAGGAAGGGGGCATCCACAACCCTGATGGGCAATCTATTCCAGAGTCTCACCACCCTCGTACGGAAGAACTTTTTCCTAAGGTTCAATCTAAACCTATTTTCCCTCAGTTTAAAACTATTTCCCCTTGTCCAATCGCTGGACATTCTTGTGAAGAATCCCTTTCCTGCCTTCCTGTAGGTTCCCTTCAGGTATAGGAAGGCAATTATAAGGTCTCTCCAGAGTCTTCTCTTCTCCAGGCTGAACAATCCCAGCTCCCTCAGCCTATCCTCATAGCAGAGGTGCTCCAGCCCCTGGATCATCTTTGTGGCCTCCTCTGGACTCATTCCAACAGATCTATATCTCTCTTATGGTGGGGACACCAGAACTGGATGCCATATTCAAGGTGGGGTCTCACAAGAGCAGAGTAAAAGGGGAGAATCACCACTCTTGATCTGCTGGCCACATTTCTCTTGATGCATCCTAGGATATGGTTGACATTCCAGTCTGAAAAATTGGTTTGTCATCTAATTTGCTAATTTGATTGATTTTGGTATTTATTAACTTAGTTTACTGTGGATTTCATCTCTTCTCAAGTAAAAGGATTCCTCTGGCTGCTAAGAGCAGTAGACCTACAGCACGCTGATGTGTTCTGACTTCATGCCAGAGGGAAATCTGGGAACAGATCATTTTTTTCCCCAATATGTTGGGTTGTATGAAAAGGAAGCCCCAGTATGTGTCAGGCTGGCCAAGTCCCTAGTCTGACCTATTGGTGAACAAGTCTCCATGCAGAGAACATGGCAGAGCACCCTCAATACTCAGCATAGACAAAGTCTATGTTGTGTAATATTGGCAGCAATACTTATAACAAATTATAAAGTACAGACTGTGCGTGAAGCACTATTCTACCAGCCACAGCAAGAGGAAGTAATATGAAACGTGCATAGTTCATCTTCCTTTGAGCAGATGTTCACCACCTTTCTGACCAATAATAAATAGTTGGAAAGTGTGTCTTGATCCAGAGTGTTATAGTGCATGTTCTGAATCCTTCACATCTACTCTGCAGCTACTTTTCTTTTACCTTATGTGGATATTCATTTAATCACACGTGGGTTTTATATTTCTAACAGGACATATTAATCTTGCTAACATCTGAACTTGCTGGATCCAGTAGCTTCCCTTGGTATTGGTTTTATGTGAATGCCTCTAATACATTCCACCTATAAGTGTCACTCTCTTCTCATGATGTCTGTATCTGTGAGTTAGCCTTCTAATGAACATGAAACTACCTCAGCAAGTCCCTGACCTCAAAATGACCTGCAGTCATCTCACAAACATTTGTGCTGAACCACATCACAAGCTATTCTCCCTTTCCAACAACCTACAGACCAGTGGGAATAAGCAAAGTGCTTTTTCCCATAATCCCTCGAATACAGGCTGGAGGCAAGCAGTCTCAAAAAGGTCCAAGGTCTCAGTGCTTTCATCTTGAGGCTACACAGAACTACTCAAAGAGCTACATCTCTGTCTCACTCATTTTCTTCATTTTAGGGATTTAATGTGAATTCCTGGCATCATTTCAAAGCATGTTCTTTAAGTTAATAAAATTATAATATTAAAAGGAAAATAATAATGTATTCTCAGTGTTATAGCTCCATTGTGCTGATTGGTGGGTGGACCGTCTGCCAGGTCACCTTTGTTACATTTAATAGCATAGATCTCAAAACCTCATGCAAACTGTAGAAAATTAAGAGCAGTAAGACCAGTAAATTCCAGTTCGATGGTATTTATTATTTTTTGTTTTCTTTGAAGAGATTTACTCCCTCTTGGAATAAACACAAGAAACAAATGAGAAGAATGTTGCAACATGTTTACCGAAGTTAGGAGGCCCAAGTTTGGGATTTAAAGGTGGTGGTCTGGAAAACAGTGCTATTTGTCTCATCTAATGCCCTAAGGAACTCTACTGTCTTTCTGAACAATATAGTGTCACCAAGTAGGTTGTGAATAACAGCTCTACCAGCTCCTGACTGACAGCAGTTCCCAGGTGTCTCCTGGGTTAATGCGGGTGATGTTACGATACTCAAACCTGCGGTCATTGACATAAGACATAGCATAATAACTAAATGCTTCTCTTGGTGTCTGAATCAGATGAGAAAATACACTGGTTTTCTTTAGTCCTTGATCTTTGCTACTACTTTACTGATGGATTCTAAACACCTATTTACAGAGCTTACCTTAAGGCGCCTGAAACAGAAAGGGATATTTGTTGCTACTTGATATTAAACTCTCCTAGAAAGGATTCCTCTGCATGAGGAAACAGCTGAAGACCTCTTAAAACTATCTCAATGCCCCCAGCTCCGAGAAATATGGGATTGACAACCACATTTTATTCTCTCCTTGATGTGTTTTCAGAGATTAGCTCACCATTTCTTAATTCTTTGTTCTCACTCTCCTCAGGTTTAGAAGTTCTTGATGCTTATGTGAGAGCAGCTAAGGATGCTAATTTTGCTTTTTGTATAGTAATAGCCTTGGATCTACCAAGCTTTTGACACCCTGTAATTTGCATAACTTCTTCAACAGCAGACAAAAAGAGAACAATAAAGCCCTAATTTGAGAGCCAACCTTTCTAAGATTAAAGGAAAAAGAAACTATATGATTAAATTGTCAAAATATTTCTGCAGAATGGGTAACTATTGCAGTACTTCAAGTTAAAAATCTTCTTTCATCTTTCTCCATATCATCACACCTGTACTACTGCCAGGGTGAAAATTTTTCTCAGAGTGTTTGGATTGTTGTAACAGAATTGGTTTTATTTATTTGCTGGATAAAATATCTCCAAATGTCACTTGTCATCCCGAATACAGTTTGCAGTAATCTGATGGTTCTTCCCTAGAAGTTTATCTCTCTTTATTGCATTACTTGTGGTTAAATAATTTTAGGAAAAGAAAAAAGTAAAATACTAGGGTGAATCTGAAAAGTCTAGCCTTTGGAAGTAGATTAGTTCTGTGACCTTCAATATTTGAGGTGCAAAATGATGGTAAAAATTTCAGCTGATTTAGCACTTAAGATACAATACATGCTATAACAATAGAATGCCCAGGTCTTACCTCAACAAAGTTACGCTGCATTGTAGATATCCAAAGATACTTGCAAATAATTTAGTTTCTGCAATTCATGTAAGTTAAATAAGATTTTCCCCTAATAGATGGAACACCTGTTATTATTGCATACGATACAGATTAGTATTTCTTTCATTTAATTTCTCTTACAATAGCTATTTAATTTGTACACATTAATTTATAATCCATTATGCCTTAGTTGTGTTACATTATTATTTATTTATTGATTGATCCATGTGGTAAGGATGTAGGTAAAGTTCTTTTCCGCATGTTGTTGTGAACACCTGCTATTCCTGAGGTGTTCCTGGTCTCAGCTAAGGTGAGAGAGACACGAATTTGTGTTTCTAAGAGTCCAGTGGCTAGAAAAGACACCATGAAAACAAAACACTCTGAAATTATATGGAGGAACCAGTCAGGTTCTTTTAAAGACTATTTTTACAGTAGTTTTTATACAAAGAACAAGAACATTGCTTTTTCCTTTAAATTCAAAGTGTGTCTTTCTACCCTCAACTTCTTTTTGTAACAATGAAGTGTGTAAAACGCAAATTATTTGGAGGCTTGAAAGTGTGTCTTCAGCCACAGCACTAAAGAAATTTCAGCAGCAATAATTAAATAATAATCCCAATTTGTGGTGATTTCTTGAGCACTATGGTACAAAGGGATCTGGACTGGTCATGGGTCCCAAGAGTTGTAACGAGAAAAATATGTTAAATATTATATTGTTAGCATAATTTTCACAGCAATAGAGAAAAATACCTTCTTCCTGGCCACTACATGATGGAAATCTGCTTTGCACTACAGAAATCTCTGAAGTTGCATGAAACTGAGGTCTTAGACACTCCCAGTAAGTGTGGCTATGAGGGTCTCCATGTCTCACAGCTGCACTATGAACTTACTGGAGGTGGGCTATTTTATATGTTGTAGGAGCAAGTAGCAGACATGAGGATGCGTTCACATGGCATGTTGTGAGCAGACGATTGTGCACTCACTTTAGCTACGGTCTGAGCTGACCAAGTGCCACATAGCTGTGGTTAGCATGGCACTGATCCCGTGCTGACACCACTACCTCCGCTCAGCACTGCCCAAGTATCATCACAGCTTTGGGCATCTGGCAGCACAGGCACAACAAAGTGATGGTTTTAAGAGTAAAACACCAGCACAACATCTTTACTTGCTGGTGTTTCCAAAGGCGTTTGTCCCCAGCTTAGCTGGAACTGAAGGGATTCTCTCTTATCTCATGAGCTGACATGTGCAGCGTGAGGACATCCCTCCCCATCCAGGTTAAATTGACTCCTGGCCCTGCAAGAGCCTCATGCAAGGGTTGACTTGAGGCTTTGCACTTCCCCTCGGGGCAGTTGTAGACAGACACGCTCTGAGTATCATTGTGCCTATTCCCTCAGAGAAATGAAGCATTCGAGCTCAGAAGCATGAAATTTCAGGGCTTTCAAAAAATTTTAGAGCACTTGGATGTAGGAATTCCTCTGCAAACTGTAACTCAAATTTTTGTATTGCCTAGAAATTCTGAAACTTTCTGTAATGTCAGTGATTTATTCTGGAAGAAAAAGGATCTGATTCCCTTAGACATGTGTATTCTAATATTCTTCAATAATGACATCTAGAGAGCTGAACCTTCAAATATGTCAATATTAGTGTTAGTGTGTGTGAAAAATAAATGGCTCTTCCCTCATCTATGTGCATCATCAGGACTGTTTCTACAAGGAAAAGAACATGCCCTCAATTGTGGCTCTAATCTCCCTTGTGGGCAAGGGAGTAGGAGAAATTGCTCTTACACGTAAGACATTGGACTTGTAGTCGCATAACATTCAATATTTACAGAATTCATCCTGTAAATCAGAGCAGTTTATTTGGTTCTGTGCTATACATTGTTGCATTTGTAGTAGTTCATTTCTTCCTTCTGTATATTTTCATATAGTCCTGTGTTTCCTTGGGGACGTACAAACTTGGAAAAATGTAGAGGAATATATATGATCTGTCCTTCTCCAGTTGACTAATGTGAGCCATAAACCATTTTAAAATACAAAGGAGACTTAACATCTGGTCAAGTTTACTCATCATAAACACACCTGACTGAAAAGTAATTCTTGTTCTGTGGAACAGAGTCAAATGAATGATAGAGTAAGACAGATATTTCATGTTGTTCTATGCAAGAACTCTCTTGCACTTCAGTGGCTAAATTAGAGGTAACTCGATAGTAAAATATGCAGATAGCCTCAGGACATGTCATATATTTCTTTTATTTTGAAATCTTCCTATAATTAAAAATGAAATCTAATTGCAAATTCCCCATCCCTTTTCTAAAATGTCAAAGAATTGGTATTTCTCAGTTCAGCCCAATAACAATGTCAGATGTGGAACAGAGATGCAAAATTTGTTTTCTTAACAAAATGTATGCTTCAACAACTTTCTATTTGGGAATTAAGAAAAAAAGGCAATATTAGAGATGGCCATATGTGATATATTAGCCTTACTATCTTAATAGCTTTCATTACAGCGTTGCTGGTGTTGATAGTTGCCCCACTGCAAAAATAGAGAACTAGATGACAAACCTTTGTCCTTTTCCTAGATCTTTTCCCTGGGCAGGCAGCTGACAGCTCACCAGCACCGCCCTCCATGCTCCAAGAAAGCAGATCTCCTCAGCTAACAGCAGCAGGCAGGGAGAAGCAGAAGAAAGCTCCAAGTGCCTAGGGGAGAACTGGCCCAAGCAGTGACTGTGCCCAGGAGAGAAGGATCCCTTTCTGCAGGGTTTTGTAGCCCCTCCAAGTAGAGAGATGGAGATGCTCATCATGGGGAAGAAGGCTGCTGAGGAGATGCTCAGAGCTTGCTGCTGTGGCCAGCGGTCCCCCACTGTCCTCCTCTGGTCAGGGATTTGATCTTGTAATGGTGCTGGGGCAAAAACCATCCTTGTGATTCAGCAACTGTAACTGTTACGGCCATATCAAGTGGTGATTAGGTCTGGGGAGAAAGAAGAAGAAAGATAAATCACTTTTATCAGTTAGATCTCTGGGATATCCTGCTGGAGTCAGGTTCTGCTGCTGTAATTCATGCTGCTCACAGCAGCCCTGCTGAATCCATTTGGATTGTTTGTAAACTAATGTAGGACTCAACATGAGTAAACATGCCTGTGTCTGGCCTTACATAAATACAAATCAGCCTGGAAACTGTAAAGTGAATACAAACAAAATTCCTTTACTCCAGCTCAGGAGGAAAAACAGGAATGGAGAATGGTTGAACTGCTTTCTTCCCCCACCCTCAACCAACATATAAATACCCCTCTGGAGTTTACAGTGCTTCATTTAGTACCTATTTCTACTAAACCCTGGGTCTATGCTAGCAAGAAAGACCTTATCTTTCTTCAAAGAAAATTACATGTCTGCTGCTATAACCTACATTTCTTCCTGCCCTTCTGGAGAATCACTGCTGGCGTTTAAATCCCCTGTGCAGGCAACTGTGCTACCAATGCATCATTACTGTGACAACATCATTAGGTCTGGTTCTCCCCGTTCTGCTTTCATCAGCTCTCTTTTGTCATTCTGACTATAATCTCCAGGGACAGGAGTCTTTAGTCTATGCGTTGCAACCCAGCATAATGCAGATTTGGTCTGTGACTGAAACAGAGTTATACAAGTAACACATCTAAAATTCAAAACCCTAATAGTTTATTCCCTTTGTATTTGCGGGGGGGACCAAACCAAAAAACCCCCAAGTTTCAGTTTGTGTGTATTTTGTAAAACCTTAAGTAAACAACCTTACATGGCCCCAACCAAGCTGAATAGTATTCTTTAAAAAAGAAAACAGTCCTAAATTAAGAGTGGAATTTTAGCCTCAGCTTTGAATTTCCTGGGTTTTGCTGGTTTCTTATATAGCCTCATTATTTTAGCAGTGTGTTGGTTTTGGTCTGACTAATATTTAGAAATTGTTCCATCCAACTTTTAGATGTCTACTGTTCGAGAGTGATTCATTTCTCTTTGACTTCATGAACAAAATTTGCACAGTAGGTCTTTTTCCTGCTGTTGGTGTGTCTCTCCCTGCTCTAAACTCCATTTCGTTCTGTCATCATAACCTGTGTGGTTGCCTGGCAGCTCCAGAGCGGTGTGCATTTCCAGCTGGGAGCTGTACCTTTGCAGGGATGTGGTTTAGGGAGACAGACAATCATTTTGCTGGCCCAGGATGAATGTCGTGAATGAAATACACCAGCACAGAGGTCCAGTTGGTACTCAGAAGGGATGCTGGCAGCATTTCTGATTTCAAGGACTGAATTATTCCAGTGGGGTTTGAATAAATACTTGAGAAATTTTAAAAACGGTGAAAATATAATTTCAAGGCCTCTTCACAATATATTTCTTTTTAAATGATTAAATATTTTGTCGGAGGTATTCCATAGGTTTGCACAACAGTAGTTGTGCAATAGCAGCAGTGATTTGGGCTCCCTGGCCCACTGGGTAGGCTGCTGTCAGTGTTAGAAAAATATCGTTTCCTGGTAGAATTGTCCTGAACTAACATGAAGTATCTGGAGTGCTCTGTCCTTTGGCAGTAAGTTATGGATAGTCCTCTGATTTAAGTCTATGAATGCCAGGGATCATGTAGTATCCAGAAGCACAAAATTTATAACGTGCCAAAAGGTACACTTCCTAATATGCATAACCAAAGCAGGGATAAAACCCCGTGGCAAGCCTTAGCCCAGTCTTCCTTAGCCCATCCTGCTTGTTGCAAGGGGTATGTGCAGCAGCTTGTGTCCTGGGGAAGAGAGGGAGGATTGCCAGGCACAGGGCAGCCGATGCAACCAGCACTGCCAGTGCCTCTGGTGCATCTCCCTCTCCTGCACGGAACTGCAGGGCATGTATTTCCTGCTCCCATACCCTGATCTCCCAGGGACAGTCAAGGTGCCAGTCCCACACTGTGTTTGGTAACCTGTACCATGCTGCTTGTTTTGGTATCTGTTCGGAAAACTAAAAGACAAGTTAGGCAACCAAGAACTTAATTATCACAATTGGAAGGAATATCTGTAATGCGTTACACCAGAAGTAAATGAACTGCTCCATTACAAAAGCCTCCATTAAAGAGATGCTGTTTACAGAGAGTGATTTAGAAGAAAAGATAGGACATGGGGAAAGAAAAAAAAAAAATAAGAGAAACTAAAAGCATTAAAATGTGACTACTGCTGATGCAGAGGTTTCCCTGTTGTTGATTGGGGGTTTTTTCTCCTTTTGTATTTGAAAAGATCCATTTCTGAGGTTCTTACAAAGAAACAATTTTTTTTTTAGTGCAATTTGTTTGGCAGAGATATATTTCCAAAATCTTTCAGCATGCCTGATACTAGGTTCTGAGCCACAATCTTCAAATGTCACATGGAAAAAAAAATTGTTGGTGGTTAGGCGTGAAATTTCTCCTGGCACTGCATAATATCAAGTCTTGTGATCTATTTACTTTTTAAACTTGTAAAATTAATGACAAAAAAACCCACAAAGAGCCCTTGTCTGTTTGCTGAATTTCTGAATTGCACTGCTTTTCTTATTTAATATTTTAAGACTGTAAGTGTTCAGTTTTAACGGGCATTTAGTTTTCAGTAATGCAAATTTTCCTTAATGCTAACAACAGATGTTAGCAATATACCCACATTCGAGAACACACTTTGTATGTGACCAAAGTCAATGTAATTGCCACATCATTTGGTAAATTGGCATTACAAACAAGTCTCAGGGGAAGTAACATGACTCCCTCTGTATGTCATCACTTTTGAGATTTCCACAGGAAAGAATCAATGCTTAAAGCTCTTTCTAAACTGAAATCTCAGATAAAAAAGCTTATAGCTGGGACTTGTTATTTCCCAAGGAACCTGGCATAGCCTTTTTTTTTTACTTCTATAAGTGCACCTTCACATGAAACAAGCATTTGCATCGTGTTGCCTTGCAAAAAAGCCTCAGTATCTGCCTTTTATACAGCTAAGTGTGCTATAACATGTAATAAATAGTGGCAGACTGTGCAGAAGTAACAGTAGAGAAGTTAACTTTTTTGTCACTTAATTAGTCCCAATATACAAGTTGTGTAGTCATGTAGTTTAATGGTAGTTGTTAGATCTCTCCTATCACTATGGTTATTGCCCATGCCACACCAGACTGGGAGCATTAAACAGAAACAGTACTTTTAGTTTCTCTGTCTAACAGAGCCTGTCAAATTACCTCTATCTGCCACAGATGTTATTCCAACATTATTATATTACAAGTAAATGTGTTTGGAATGGTGTTTGGCTATCAGTATTTTGTCATTACAAGAGAGAAAGGAAAACCAATGTTAGACAGATATTACTATCTAGACTTTAATGAGTCCCTAAGGAAAATTTAAGGGGTAATTGTAACAAGCCTCTGGATGGACCAGAAAAATATTAGTCAAATCTCGTCCACTCTCCAACTTCCTTCTTTGAGCTGTCAACACTTTCCATGCTTTTTGGCTCAAAATGCCCATCTTCGTCTCAGCTAAGCTCCATATAGCTTTTTACTTCCTTACAAAGTTTTCAAAAGGCTTAAGAGGATTCTTAAAGTGTCATTTTGTATGTGCTAGTAAATCCAGCTGAACTGGATGCACTAATTAATTTGTCAGAGTGAAGTGATGTGGGGAAAAAGTTCACACCGTAATCTGTGCATCTCTAACATGGAAGTATCTGCCAGAACCAAGAGCTTGGTGTCTCTACCTGACTAATGGCTTTCTACAGAAAATGTCTGACTGCTAACACTAGAAATGGGCCCTTTGCTTAAGGCAATAGTTACTAAACAACATCTAGAAAAAGGGATCAACTGTATGATTTCACTATGGAGAACTTCACTTTTTATTTTGCTAAAGGAAAATTGAAGGCTTCATTTTCATAACTATTCACATAACTGTTTCCAATCCCAACATATTTTCCAGTTCAAATAGTGAAATAAAGATCTCCCCCTTTGATGGAATAAAGATGGTTTCCTGTTCTAGGTGTGTTCTTCCTTTAGGTGTCTGCTATGACACCTAAGGCGAAGTTTCTGGACCTGACTTGGGAGAAGGGCAATTGCAACAGCCAAATGTCTGTTTGTTTTTTCCATGCTGTTTGGTGTCCTCGTGTTACTCTCAGCACTTAAATCAAGACACAGAGAGACAAAATAGTATTAGGAACATACAGAATATTGAATATTAAAGTGATACCAAACAAGGAATTAAGTATACTTTGAGGTCATAGCAGGAGACATATAGTGGGGAACACTGTGATGAATTTCAGAATAATTGAGGTGATAACTATTCGGCATAGCATAGCATCCTAACAGACTGCTAGATGACTCCAGTTCTTGGTATATTTAAATGTGGTCTGGAGGATCTATTCTAAGGCCATGGTCTTCTCTAAGCTCTTTGGTTAATTTGTTATAACTTTTTTTGTCCTGTGGAAATAATAATCTGAATGTGAGCTATAGCTGATGCTTGGTACTCATGAACTACAGTTTTTGTCCAAGTGGATATTAGCTCTTTGTGACTATTGGAGTTCATGACCAATATTTACAAGACACAGAAGAAATGAATTCTTATAGCATTACTGGATCCTGCTCCATTTTTCCTAGAGCAGCTCAGACCTGCTGAAAGCTGCTGAGCAAACCCACCTGTAGGATAGGGTGGAAAAGCTTGCAAACTCCTCACTATTTCAGGCCAGTAAAGAAAGAAGCCAAAGATCTGTCAATATTTATATTTAGACCTAGAGATGTTTATTTTTCTTCTTTTCTTTTCCTCTCTTTTTATGAGGGGCGAAATAGACTGGGAGAGTCAAAAATTTGTTGAGCTTAGGACAAAAATAGTACATTTCTCTTTTTTCTTCTTCTTTTTCTTCCCTCACAGTTTTCTCCATTGACTATGGTTCAGCTCTCACTGGACCAACAAGCTCTGAGAGCTCCTATAAAAGTCTAAAGTGAAAAAAAAAAAAGAGTGTGCCTGCCAGGTGGGATTTTTTTTCCCCAAGTGCTCACAGTTCTAATTTTCACCACATGTGAACAAGTGTTTGCAGTTTTAAAGATGTGTTGAGTAATTGCACATGCGAGACATCTTCTCTTTAATGTTCCCAGTGTGTTCAAAGCTTTTCCGTGAGAACACCCCTGTTAACAATGGAGTTGTGGCCTTTAGCTTGTGCTTAAGTGGGTACTGCTTTGTGTTGAAATATAATTGGTAGCACTTGCCTACTCTTATTCCCTTAGCTTTGCTAATGAAAGACACTGCTGTAATCTACTTCTCTTAGGATTGGGATCTGAGCCTAGAAAATCTCTCTCTAGAAGAAGGTGAAAAATTGCCTGCAACTACCGTTACTTTTTGTAGGTACCATTTCTTTTTGTATCAAAATAAGAAACAAGGAGGCTTGTAGCCTCCTCTGTTGGCCGAGACTGTAAAGTTCTGTGCTGCTTTGATGCGCCAATAAAAGGAAAGACACCCTCACCCCCACCATGAAAAAGGGGTTTGTGATCTGTCAGATTAAATGTGCAGGATAGTTGGTCACCTTCCCTGTGACACCACAGAAACCATGTTCCTGAGCTTCAGTGGAGACTGAACAGTTTTCTACACAGCTGAGGTGGAGTCAGGGAGGGCCCTGGTCACCCTTTTTCCATGCACTGATAACCAGGAGAGGGATGGCTTAGGTCATGTTATTTCAGTGCATCATCATCCAAAAAACTTGTCTTCAGGGGAATCTCTCATAACCTGGTTGAATGTCCTATAGGACTGAGTCTGGACACCATTAGCAAAAAAATAAACCATAGAGAAGAATGGTTTTGGAGGGCTGATAGAACTGTGGGGCACAAATGGAATAGAAATGGTAGAAAATGAGATTTTAAGGCAAATGATTGGAACTAACCTAATTGTTGTGAGATAGGAGTCACATAACAACCTTGTTTTCTTAGTTTCGGTAGGTTGCTATTCTCCTGCTCAGTAATTCTGTGCTAAAGTGGTACTGAAATGTATACTACCTCCAAAATTGGCTGCCTTTAATTATTACTAGAAATGGAATGGAAAACAATAAATTGTTGAACCTCATAGTGAGAAGAACATAACAATCCTCTTTTCCTCCATCAGTCTGAAAATATTGTGTAGTCTAGGGTAAATAGCCTGGTAATTGGTTTGTATATTTTAGGAATTATAATTAAAAGTCATTTACTCCTAGTTATTGTGGGAAGGTGGCTGGTGATAGTCTGCTCTGCACTGCACTCTGCTTGGGGGAGCACTGAGCCACCCATCTCTCCTTACTTTGCTTGGAGGACCTTCAAAAGTTCCTACAACAAAGACATGTTTTTTAAATCCAGGCAAATGAGCTGCAAGCACCGCTTACATTTAGATTTTTGTAGCGATCAAGGGTTTTGGGCAAGACCATCATTCTACTGGGCTATATGCCATACAAGGAAGGCACAGTCCTTGTCCCACAAAAGGTGTCTGACTGGAATCAGACACAAAATAGACGTTGCGCAACTGTTGCTAAGCAGCCATGTCTTGGGGCAACCCTCACCACAAATTTGCAGGCTGAACCTCTTCAGAAGGTCACATACACAGAAGCGTGTGAGTGAGCCTTCCCTTTGAGCTGACACAGCTGCTCCTTAGGCTGCGAATGGAAACGCTCATGCTTTTCAGATCCAGAGGTCTCCAGTTCAATCTCTGAAGATAAACTCTCCGGAGATGTGCCTACAGTTACAGCGTAATTCAAGGCAGGAAAAACAAGTGAGCACTTTTAGATTATCAACACCCTCAGAAAGAAATCTGTTCATTAGAGTTATGACAAGCTCAGTGATTCATTAGTTGGAAAGAGGTTAATATGCATTTGCAGATATAAACCAGAGCTGATTAGAATAGATTGAGTTCCCTCAGTAGTAGCTTATTACCAAAGAATTAAAGGTTGCAGTGGGATCTGCATCTAAAATAGGAGGAAACTGCTTGGCCAGAAACACTTTGGTGCTATTATTGTTTTTAACTTGAATTACTCTTTTCCCTTGTTGGTATTTGCGTTATGATGTATGTGTGCAGAGCAACTGTAACACTTCTCCAGAATGGTATAAACTTGTCATATTAAATTTCACTTGGAAATTAAAAGGTTTCTAATCAGCAGAGCAGTGAAATTCTGGAACAGCCTTCCAGGAAAAAATGGAAGCCAATAAATTTAATAGTAATGAAGCCTGAACAGTTTATAAAAGGGATTATATGACATAGTCCTTAAAATATTAGGGGACTGAAATTGATGATCTATGCAGCTCGTCTTCTGAACTGTATTCCTATGTCTGGATATTACAGCCCTTCTCTCACAAAACATTTTTGCAGCTAATTCAGTGATCATTGCTGTGTGAAGAATACTGGACAGTAAATCCCAGAGTACCGTTTTATGGTGCCCCATATTTACAGCTGCTAGATTTCTGTTTAAAAATATAGGCACTGTCAAAGTATTTTAATGCCACTTCTTTATGCAGGCAATTGAGGTGGTTGTTACAGGACTGAAGGGAATCTAACATAACACAAGAATAGCTGTGGAAGGTTAGAGGTCCAGTTAACTCAATACCTTGTCTCCAGCTATGGCTGAAAGAAAAGACTTAATGAACAGAGCAAGGCAGTGATAGTGCTTCTTAGAAGTATTTTTCTAACTGCCAACAATTTGATGACTAGGGACTTCCCAGAATTCAGATCTAGTTCGAATTCGAGCAGCCTCTCTTTTAACACGTGAAGGCTTTGGACACCCTGGTGCAAGGGCTTCCACAGCAGACCTGCACACTGCAGGGAGAAGCATTTCCTTTTGACTTGCTACCTGCTTGCTTAATTTCACTAACAGAGACCAACAGTGAGTATCCAGCTTACTGCAAATGTAGTCTCTCTCGTGCTGCCATTCTGTAGTTTCTTCTCCAGGCTGAACCATCATTCTCCAGGCAGAATCCAGCCTTACCTTGATTATCCTTCCTACACATAAAAGGACCTTTTTCTCTTCTGTTATCTTTTCTGAGATAGGAAGACACTAAAACTGCAGCTATCATTCAAGACTCACACACACCAGAGACTGATAAATTAATGTAAAGATGTTCTTCGTTTTGTTCTCCTTTCATTTCCTAACATCCTAACATTGGTTTTTCTTTTTTAGATAGTTGCCAAATACTGAGCTATGTTCATAGAACTTTCTATTCTGATCCCCACATCTAATTCTTGAACTCCTTCAAGCCCACTACTTAAGACTTATTTTGATGTAATCCTAAGCAATATTTTAGTAGAAAATACTTCCAGCGTGCCTTACTATTAATGGAAGATGCTCTTGAGCATGAATACACAATTTTCCCTCCTCCATCAATAGAAATACTCAGTTCTAATTTATCTTCCAAATCCCTAGATGAAGTTAGCCATCTTGCCTTCTAGTTTATTTCTATGTCTGTTTTCCATTATAAAACAAGATGCAGCCTGTATTTGTCTACAATTCCTGGTTGCCTCTACACAGCACAGCTGCATGAGGGTTACAGGGCTTTTTGCTTGAAGCTCTAGTTAACTGCGCCAGCTATGAAGAGTGCATCTACTTAGTAGCACGTGGAACCTGGGACATTATCAGGGCTCTTTGTTTAGAGACCAGCTCTGAAATTACTCATTCACTTAAGAACAATTTTTCAAGCCTTTTTTTTTTCACAAGTGAATGTAAACAAATCATGGTCTTTGGAAAAGGAAGAAGCCACATTAGGGGCCTTTTCTTAGATGTTTTGATCCTCATAGAAACAATGGATTTCAGTGTTTACTGTCTGTGTTATTTAGGTATTTATAAGCAAATGCAGGAGTTTCTCACTGACAGTGAAGTGTGCGAGAAATAATAGTAGTAGTCCAGAATGTCAGCACAACCTGAAACACTGGAAGTTCCACCTCAACATGAGAAAAAATTTCTTTCCTGTCAGAGTGATGGAGCCTGGAACAGGCTGCCCAGGGAGGTTGTGGAGTCTCCTCTGGAGACTTTCAAGACCCACCTTGATCTGTTCCTGTGTTGTCTGCCCTGGATATTCCTAAACTGACAGGGTGGTTACTTGCTACAAAGGGACTCTGAGGGTGGCAGACCCCTGGCAATGGCTGCCCAGAGAGGCTGCAGAGGGAGTGAGGCTCAGGTTTTCTTGTTTTATTGCCTTGATTTCAGCAATCGTCGTTCTACATGGTGTAGATGTGGAAAAGACAGGCAAGTAAGGAGGTATGTTGCCTGCGTGATGTTGTGTGATTCAAAGCTGTAGTAGAAAAGTCAGACACAACTTCAGTGTGAGCTGGGACACTGGGAGAGCCCCAGCTTACAAGCTAGGAGTGCACACTGCACAGAAGCAGCTCTGTGATCTGGGGTCTCTCCTGCATAGAATCTATAGATTGAATTCTAGAATAGAATTCTATAATCATAGAATCATAGAATAGTAGTGGTTGGAACCTCTGGAGATCATCAAGTCCAACTCCCCTGCCAGTGCAGGAACACCCAGGGCAGGCCACACAGGAACACATCTAGGTGGGTCTTGAAAGTCTCCAGAGAAGGAGACTCCACAACCTCCGTGGGCAGCCTGTTCCAGTGCTCTGTCACTCTCACAGTAAAGACCTTCTTGGGCGTTTCTGCTTTCCAGGCTACTCAGCATTCTGTAGTGCCAGTGCCACACTGAAAAATGCATGAGTTCTCCATGTTGGCACAAAGGAGCAGGGATTGAGGGCAGTCTAAAGCTGCCTCTTTTTACCTAGAAAGTCTGTGCCACCTTCAGGGCTAGATAAGTACAAGGAGGTAGTGCAAACACACATTTCATATGTTCAGAAATTGCTGTGCTTGAAACCTGGTGAGAAAAACATATGAGTCCATTAGTACTGTCAGGCCCTACTTAGCGAAAAGCAGGAATGAGCTTCCAGACAAGGATATTTTCTTCATGAGGCCCTTGGTGCATCTTTGGTTTGAACATTACTTTTGATTTTAAAATAGCCAGCTGTTTCAGAGTATATTTACTTGTTTTTCATTTTTCATGTTTCATGTTGACATTACCTGTAGAAGAAATTGAAACAGCTGATATGCATTGTAGGCTACACAAAATCTGTGCAAGTTTCCTGATTATAGCAGTCTTGATTAAAATGAAAGTAAATATACAGGTGAAAAATGTGACCTAAGAGCTTGCATTATTGAAAGGGCTCCTTCTTTCTCCAAATGACCTTTAATAGGATTATATATGTATGTTTTATGATATTGAAACTGGCATACTATTCAAACCTAAAAAAAGTTTTCATAGTTGTGTTTAATTATTTCTGCTTCTTTGAAGCTTAACATATTTTCACCATATGGCAAGCATTTAATTTTTCCTATTTTTCTAGCAGAGGTTAAATTAGAATGGTCGTTTGGTTTAGCAGAAACCTTCAACCTATCTGTGATGCAAGTCAAGGGTTCTGAAGGCTTGTTCTTCACTATCATACTGTATTTTTCTTAACAACTTGCTCAAAAACCTGGTGAAATCAACAAAGCTATTCCCATTATCTTCAGTAGGCTTTGGATCAAGCCCTTTGAGAACAAAACAGTTCTCCACTCCTGCTGCGAAGCCAGTGACAGAACCTCAGTACATCGATACTGTCATAGTTTCCACAAAATTAGTGGCCATGTGCCACATAGTGGGTGGTCTTTTATACCAACCGGACAGAAATTAAGCTGGCAGGCACATAAAATGACAGTGAGACAAAAGGTATTTTATTCTTCAGTTGTCAAAGACTGTCGTGTTGCCTAGATTGTCTTGTTTAACCTATTCCATAAAACAGGCGTAACACTTCCTCCACAGAGCTTGCTTGCTTAAGCTTGGATTAAAGATGTCTTCTGGGCAGATATCTTAACTGGATTGAAGACTTTGAAGCATTTCGAATCACTGGATCATTGCAATGGTAGGCCACTCCTAATACTCAAATGTTCACCTAACAGTTTGCAAACTGTAGGTGAAAAGTGACTTTTTTGGGCCTCCTTGGAAAGCACAAAACCCATATTTATGTTAGTGATGATAGCATTGTGCAGCACCTCTCCATGAAACAGTCAGATTTTCAGAAACAACTAGAAGCTTTTATATCACAATATTCATCTGAAAAATCAAAGAAAAACCTGAAACACTCTGAAAGTTTCATCTGCTGTTTGCTTACATGAGAACAACATTGCTGCAGAAAGAAGTTATGCCAAGAATGGAAGTAAATTCCATGTCTTGCTGCTAAACAAATCAGCCTTGCTCAGTGGCTCAATGGTTAAGTCCTAATTAAGGTTATTAGGGGAAAAAACTTCTTATATGCAAAAGAGGCTTCACTTGGCAAGACAAATGATGCTTTCTGGATACGTAAAAGAAAACCTGCGGAACAAGCTAAAATTCAATGGTTTTAAGTCTCTTATAGCTATTTATAATGTCATTCCTTCTATAAAACAAATTATTATTGCCAGTCCTCTACACAATTTTGTTTAGACACTAAGCTGTGTTTTTCTTGTAAGAGAACATTCATATTGTTAAATTTAAGGGTTTCAGTTCCTAAAGCTTATTCCTCTTTGGCAGGTAAGCAATTTAACCAGGTTGCTCATGTGCTCTTATTTAACTACATGCTTTAATTGCCATGCAGCAGTTGGGCCAAAAAAAGCAGGTTTATTTTGAAATGGGAGAACCTTAAAAAGTTCTGATCTAATTCACCATTCATTGTAGAGCTGTTTTGTAGCTCAGTGTCTTGGCATTTTGCAAGAAGTCTTGGTGCTTCTCAGGTGAGGTTCAAACCTGCTACCTACACCAGAATTTTATTATGCTGAGACTAAAATTTGGAGTGGTATTTCTTTTTATGCACTGGAGCATCCTGAATTGAGTAACTCTGCCACAAATACAACACATGTGATACAACTGTGATGTTTGTAAAATCCAGATTCATGTCTGGAAAAAAAAAAAAATTAAGAAATTGCTACAGGCAAAAAAACACTCAGCAGGGAGAGAGGAACTTTGGATTCCAGTCTCTGGATGAATGTTTGTTTAAGGAAACTTAACACAGTTCCCTAAAAATCAGGTTTTACAATACCATGTCCATATACCTCTTCATCTATCTATCTACCCAATAACTTTTTGAAACTGTTGCCCTGTCATCACAAAACTTGACAAGAGACTAGAAATCTCCAAGATTGAAAATTTCCATATAGCATAAAAAATAACTGGTTTCACAGAGAAAAGCAAGTCAGCAATATCTCCACAAGGACAAGTTGAAGTTCACCTGGCTGGCAGCTACACTGAACCAAGTGGAAATCAGGAGTTCAACTCCTCTACTGTAATCTAAAAGAATTATCAGTCTAAATGTGGAATTTAGAATAAATATCTACTCTTTCTAAAAAAAGATTTCTATTTTTTGAACTGATAATAAATATTTTCTTACTACAGTATGAAAGCTTAGATTGCACTTGACATAGCGGGTGAAATTGTGTCTCCATTTAAAGCAGTGGGAATGTTAGCATTGACTAGTCGTCATTTCTTGCCATGCTGTCTTCTTGAATATGAAGTGCAGCTGGCAATACATCTGTTGCTTTGTTTTGTTTTGTTTCACATTTTGCATTGCTTGGTTTGGCTGTCAAGCAGAGGGGGAACACGGGGTAGGAAGTTGTTGCTGTATCTGTCATCTCACCTGAAGCAGTTCTCGTGATTTCTATAAACTGTATATTCTTTGGCTCTTCTACAAAAATGTGAGAATATTCAGATAGAGCTGTAACTGATGCTACATCCGCTTCTTGCAAAAAAAGATTTAATGCAAAGATTAGTCAAAAGAACAAAAGACCTTTTTTCACTTTCACTTATTCATGGCCTATTCAGTTTACTTTTTATCACTCCTTTAGCAAAAAAACCCCTTACAACTATGTCTCCGTAAGTATGAACCCTTCCATTGCAGTTATGTTGCAGGAACTAATTGCGCAGGATCACAAACATTTGCTTGAGATACAGAGAACTAATTAATATTAAAATGTAAAATGATGCAATTAGCCCTCATTTCAAAAATCATAGCATCCAAGCAAACAAACAAGAAAATACATTTTGTTTATCTTGCAGGAAATCACATACTTTTAAGTTGTTTTTTTTTTTAATTTCCATGGTTCTTTTACTTAAAGAAGGTTTATTTCCTCTCTTACTTGGTCCTTCATGATAAATGATTTCTCATTGTAATGTAGTTTTTATTCTTCCTTGGGCTATTAGATCTCTCTAACTTGAACAGTGGAGTCTTCACATAAGTCATTATACTTCCAATCTTTCGTTTTCCTATCAAAATCTTAATGCTGCAGTTATAAGGGCATGAATTCCAATCTTGAAAGACACAGGTCATCTTTAATCCTATTAATGTTAATCATATTTTATGATACTATGGACCTTGCAGGGTGAAGCTCTTCACTGTACTTAAATAGAGATATTACTGCTCAGAGAATCAAATCTGATCTATAGGGAAGAAAGAAAATGAAGGAAGGAGGGAAGGAGGGAAGGAGGGAAGGAGGGAAGGAGGGAAGGAGGGAAGGAAGGAAGGAAGGAAGGAAGGAAGGAAGGAAGGAAGGAAGGAAGGAAGGAAGGAAGGAAGGAAGGAAGGAAGGAAAATAAAGAGAAAAAACAGAATGTACCAATGAAGAAGGTACAAATTGTTATTTTTTTTTCCTTAGTGGTTACCAACAGTGGGTAGATTGTCCATGCTCACAGGAAAGATCTTGGTGTGGGATGTGAAATTTATATATGGATGTGTCTCTAGCAACCTGGCACCATTTAACCACTGCCTGTAAACCAAAAGCAGTTTGCAGAGGAAACCCATTCTCCAAGGTCATACAGCAGAATAGCAGTCTTCATAAAAAAGGTACAGACACATTGAACCTGCTTTGATATCCATGGAGGTATCTCCTCTCACTGTCTTTAGGAGGCTTCTACTCAGGTCCATAAGAATAATGCAAAAAGCATCAGACTTCATTTCCTCTGCCACATTTTCTTTGTCTGAAGTTGTTGTGGTGTAAGCCAGTAAGTGCTTAGGAAGCAAGGACATAGCATTCAAGTTCTGAAGAGCAAGAGACCCAATATCCTCATAACTCTGATTCAGTTTAACATGAACACATTCCTATTCACTGCAGCTGCCTTGGAACCATCACTTAGGTCCTCCTGCCCTACTGTGTAGAACAGTATGATCCACACAGTGCTGAATGTGGCCTAATTGAAGCTGAACCTTCCAAGGGGCTGGCACAGTGCCAGCAATCAAAAGTAGCATCAGATACACCGTGAATTTCATGACTCTCTAAAGGAGTTTTCATATTCTAAAAGCTTCTGACTCACTAAGACTGTTGGTGGTGGACATTATTTTTCAGTATATTGCAAACTGTGTACTTAACAGCAAACACTATTTTTCTCCACTTTCTCCAGCACACATTTCACCCTCTAAGCTCTAATGGTAGTGCTTGCAGAATAAATTAGCACTGTGCACATGGATTGTGCATATTTCCCCTTAAAAATATGATTTTAATTTTCCAGGTACTGTTGGCTGGGTGCCTGTGTACAGTATGTCTAGTTTGTTTTTCCACCAGCCACCACTGCTGTGGGAGCTCACTCAGAGATCAGGAAGACAAACCTCTATAAGCTTGCCTCTCAAATCCAGGAAGAATGAGCACATAAGCTCAGGCAATATTTACAAGACTTTTGACTAGAAACATGAGTGCCAAATGTGGACTATTCTGTTTTTGTGTTTTGCCTTTATATTGCTCAGTCAAAATAAGTTAATTTTAAAAAGTTATATCAATAACATTTTAAAATGTTACCT